>JAFHAW010000216.1:0-15922 GCA_019022515.1 Quercus aquifolioides
TTCCGAAAAAAATAGAAAAAAAAATAAAAACGTCATTCTGACATTATTTGAAGCCAAAACGAGGTGGATAGGCCAAAAAAGAGGAAAAAGAAATTCTCGTTCCGAACCGTTTCTACCCGAGCCAAATTAGAGAATTCCGAAAAAAATAGAAAAAAAATCTTTAAAAAAAACTTAAAAACATCATTCTGACATTATTTCAAGCCAAAATGAGTGGGGACAGGCCCAAAAAGAAGGAAAAGAAATTCTCGTTCCGGACCGTTTCTACCCGAGCCAAATTAGAGAATTCCGAAAAAATAGCAAAAAAATTAAAAAACATCGTTCTGACATTATTTCCAAACAAAACAGGTGGGGACAGGCCCAAAAAGAGGGAAAAAGAAATTCTCGTTCCGGATGTTTCTACCCGAGCCAAATTAGAGAATTCCGAAAAAAAATAGCAAAAAATTCCAAAAATCAAAAAACATCATTCTAGCATTTTTTTTCTAGCCAAAACGGGTCGGGAAAGGCCAAAAAAGAGGGAAAAAGAAATTCTCGTCCCGGACCGTTTCAACCTGAGCCAAATTAGAGAATTCCGAACAAAAATAGCAATAGAATTAAAAAAATTAAAAAACATCATTCTGACATTATTTCAAGCCAAAACGAGTGTGGACAGGCCAAAAAAGAGGGAAAAAGAAATTCTCGTTCCGAAGCGTTTCTACCCGAGCCAAATTAGAGAATTCCGAAAAAAAATAGCAAAAAAAATTAAAAAACATCGTTCTGACATTATTTCAAGCCAAAACAAGTGGGGACAGGCCCAAAAAGAGGAAAAAAGAAATTCTCGTTCCGGACCGTTTCTACCCGAGCCAAATTAGAGAATTCCGAAAAAAATAGCAAAAAAATAAAAAAAAATAAAAAACATCATTCCGACATTATTTCAAGCCAAAACGAGTGGGGACAGGCCAAAAAAGAGGGAAAAAGATATTCTCGTTCCGGACCATTTCTACCCGAGCCAAATTAGAGAATTCCGAAAAAAATAGCAAAAAAATTAAAAAACATCGTTCTGACATTATTTCCAAACAAAACAGGTGGGGACAGGCCCAAAAAGAGGGAAAAAGAAATTCTCGTTCCGGATCGTTTCTACCCGAGCCAAATTAGAGAATTCCGAAAAAAATTAGCAAAAAAATTAAAAACATCGTTCTGACATTATTTCCAACAAAACAGGTGGGGAAAGGCCCAAAAAGTGGAAAAAGAAATTCTCGTTCCGGACCGTTTCCACCCGAGCCAAATTAGAGAATTCCGAAAGAAAAATAGCAAACAATTAAAAAAACATCATTCTGACATTATTTCAAGTCAAAAAGTGTGGGGGACAAGCCAAAAAATATGGAAAAAGAAATTCTCGTTCCGGACCGTTTCTACCCGACCCAAACTAGAGAATTCCGAAAAAAATAGCAAAAAAATTCAAAAACATCATTCTGACATTATTTCAAGCCAAAATGGGTGGGGGGAGACCGAAAAATAGGAAAAAAGAAATTCTCATTCCGGACCGTTTCTACCCGAGCCAAATTAGAGAATTTCGTAAAAAAATAGCAAAAATTCAAAAAACATCATTCTAGCATTATTTCAAGCCAAAACGGGTCGAGAAAGGCCAAAAAAAAGAAATTTTGTTCCAATTTTCGTTCATACCCGAGCCGAGCTAGACAATTCCCAAAAAAATGGTATAAAAATTCCAAAAATTAGAAAACACATTTTGGCTTTATTTCTAGCCAAACTGGGTTAGGAGGGGCTGAAAAAGAGGCAAAAAAAATTATGTTCCGATTTTCGTTCCTACTCGACCCGAGCAACAGAATCCTCAAAAAAGAGTTATAAAAATTAAAAAAAATTAGAAAACATCGTTTTGGCTTCATTTCTAGCAAAACCGGGTTGGGAGGAGCCGATAAAGAGGAAAAAAAAATTTCGTTCCGATTTTCGTTCCTACCCGAGCCGAGCTAGACAATTTAAAAAAAAAATAGTATAAAAATTCAAAAAATTAGAAAACATCATTTTGGCTTCATTTCTAGCCAAACCGGGTCGGGAGGGGTGAAAAAGATTAAAAGAAAATTTCATTCCGATTTTCGTTCCTACTCGACCCGAGCTAGAGAATTCCCAAAAGAATAGTATAAAAATTCAAAAAATTAGAAACCATAATTTTGGGTTCATTTCTAGCCAAACCGGATCGGGAGGCGCCGAAAAAGAGGCAAAAAAAATTTCGTTCCTTCTCGGCCCGAGCTAGAAAATTCCGAAAAAAATAGTATAAAAAGTCAAAAAATTAGAAAACATAATTTTGGCTTCATTTCTAGCCAAACTGGGTCGGGATGGGCGAAAAAGAGGCAAAAAAAATTTCGTTGCGATTTTCGTTCCTACTCGACCCGAGTTAGAGAATTCTAAAAAAAATGGTATATAAATTCAAAATATTAGAAAACATCATTTTGGCTTCATTTCTAGCCAAACCGGTCGGGAGGAGCTGATAAAGAGGAAAAAAAAATTTCGTCCCGATTTTCGTTCCTACCCGAGCCGAGCTAGACAATTCCCAAAAAAATAGTATAACAATTCCAAAAATTAGAAAACATCATTTTGGCTTCATTTCTAGCCAAACCGGGTTGGGAGTGCCGAAAAGAGGCAAAAAAAATTTCGTTCCTATTTTCGTTCCTACTCGACCCGATGTTAAAGAACATCGTTCTGACATTATATCAAGCCAAAATGGTTTTGGGAGAGGCCGAAAAAGAGAGAAAAAGAAATTCTCGTTTCGAACCGTTTTTATCCGAGCCAAAATAGAGAATTCCGAAAAAAAAATAGCAAAAAAATTTAAAAAATTAAAAAATATCATTCTGACATTATTTCAAACCAAAAAAGAGTGGAGACTGGCCAAAAAAGAGGGAAAAAGAAATTCTCGTTCCGGACCGTTTCTACCCGGCCCAAACTACAGAATTCCGAAAAAAGTAGCAAAAAAATTAAAAAAATTAAAAAACATCATCATTCTAACATTATTTCAAGCCAAAACGAGTGGGGACAGGCTAGAAAAGAGGGAAAAAGAAATTCTCGTTCCGGACCGTTTCTACCCGTGCCAAATTAGAGAATTTTGAAAAAAATAGCATAAAAATTAAAAAATTAAAAAACATCATTCTGACATTATTTCAAGCCAAAATGAGTGGGGACAGGCCCAAAAAGAGGGAAAAAGAAATTCTAGTTCCGGACCGTTTCTACCCGAGCGAAATTAGAGAATTTCGAAAAAAATAGCAAAAAAATTAAAAAACATCATTCTGACATTATTTCAAGCCAAAAAGAGTGGGGACTGGCCAAAAAAGAGGGAAAAAGAAATTCTCGTTCCGGACCGTTTCTACCCGACCCAAAATAGAGAATTCCGAAAAAAATAGCAAAAAAATTAAAAAACATCATCATTCTGACATTATTTCAAGCCAAAACGGGGTGGGGACAGGCCAAAAAAGACAGAAAAAGAAATTCTCGTTCCGGACCGTTTCTACCTGAGCCAAATTAGAGAATTCCGAAAAATATAGCAAAAAAATTAAAAAACTTAAAAAACATCGTTCTGACATTATTTCAAGCCAAAACGGGTCGGGAAAGGCCGAAAAAGAGAGAAGAAGAGATTCTCGTTCCGGGACCGTTTCAACCTGAGCCAAATTAGAAAATTCCGAAACAAATAGCAAAGAATTAAAAAAATTAAAAAACGTCATCTGGACATTATTTCAACCCAAACCGAGTGTGGGACAGGCCAAAAAAGAGGGAAAAAGATATTCTCGTTCCGGGCCGTTTCTACCCGAGCCAAATTAGAGAATTCCGAAAAAAATAGCAAAAAAATTAAAAAATATCGTTTTGACATTATTTCAAGCCAAAATGAGTGGGGACAAGCTGAAAAAGAGGGAAAAAGAAATTCTCGTTCCGGACCGTTTCTACCCGAGCCAAATTAGAGAATTCCGAAAAAAATAGCAAAAAAATTCAAAAAACTAAAAAACATCATTCTAGCATTATTTCAAGCCAAAACGAGTGGGGACAGGCCAAAAAAGTTGGAAAAAGAAATTCTCGTTCCGGACCGTTTCTACACGAACCAAATTAGAGAATTCCGAAAAAAAATAGCAAAAAATTAAAAAACATCATTCTGACATTATTTCAAGCCAAAACGAGTGCAGACAGGCCAAAAAGAGGGAAAAAGATATTCTCGTTCCGGACCGTTTCTACCCGAGCCAAATTAGAGAATTCCGAAAAAAATAGCATAAAAATTTAAAAAATTCAAAAACATCATTCTGACATTATTTCAGGCAAAACGAGTCGGGACAGGCCAAAAAACAGGGAAAAAGAAATTCTCGTTCCGGACCGTTTCTACCCGAGCCAAATAAGAGAATTCCGAAAAAAAATACCAAAAAAATTCAAAAAATACAAAAACATCATTCTGACATTATTTCAGGCCAAAACGAGTGGGGACTGGCCAAAAAAAGAGGGAAAATAAATTCTCATTCCGGACCGTTTCTTCCCGACCCAAACTAGAGAATTCCGAAAAAAATACCAAAAAAATTAAAAAAAAACATGATTCTGACAATATTTCAAGTCAAAATGGATGGGGAGAGGCCGAAAAAGAGGGAAAAAGAAATTCTCGTTCCGGACCGTTTCTACCCGACCCAAAGTAGAGAATTCGGAAAAAATAATTCAAAAAATTAAAAAACATCATTCTAACAGTATTTCAAGCCAAAATGGCTTTGGAGATTCCGAAAAAGAGAGAAAAAGAAATTCTCGTTCCGGACCGTTTCTACCCGAGCCAAATTAGAGAATTCCAAAAAAAATAGCAAAAAAATTAAAAAACATCATTCTGGCATTATTTCAAGCCAAAATGGGTTGGGAGAGGCCGAAAAAGAGATAAAAAGTAGTTCTCCTTCCGGACCGTTTCTACCCGAGCCGAACTAGAGAATTCCGAAAAAAAATCGCAAAAAAATTCAGAAAGTTTAAAAAACATCATTCTGGCATTGTTTAAACCCAAAACCGGTCGGGAGAGGCCGAAAAAGTGAGAAAATGAAATTCTCGTTTCGGACCGTTTTTACCCGAGCCAAAATAGAGAATTCCGAAGAAAATAGCAAAAAAAAATTAGAAAACCATCATTCTGATATTATTTCAGGCCAAAACGAGTGGGGAAAGGCCGAAAAAGAAGTTCTCCTTCCGAACCGTTTCTACCCGAGCTAAATTAGAGAATTCCGAAAAAAAAAATAGCAAAAAAATTCAAAAAATTAAAAAACATCATTCTGGCATTATTTCAAGCCAAAACGGGTCAGGAAAGGCCGAAAAAGAGAGAAGAAGAGATTATCGTTCCGGACCGTTTATACTCGAGCCAAATTAGAGAATTCCGAAAAAAATAGCAAAAAAATTAAAAAAAGAAACTAAAAACATCATTCTGACATTATTTCAACCCAAACCGAGTGGGGACAGGCCAAAAAAGAGGGAAAAAGAAATTCTCGTTCCGGACCGTTTCTACCCGAGCCAAATTAGAGAATTCCGAAAAAAATTTGCAAAAAAATTAAAAAAAATTAAAAAACATCGTTCTGACATTATTTTAAGCCAAAATGAGTGGGGACAGGCCCAAAAAGAAGGAAAAAGAAATTCTCGTTCCGGACCGTTTCTTCCCGAGCCAAATTAGAGAATTCCGAAAAAAATAGCAAAAAATTAAAAAAATTAAAAAACATCGTTCTGACATTATTTCATGCCAAAATGGTTTGGGAGAGGCCGAAAAAAAGAGAAAAAGAAATTCTCGTTGCGGACCGTTTCTACCCGAGACAAAATAGAGAATTTCGAAAAAAAAATTAAAAAACATCATTCCGACATTATTTCAAGCCAAAAAAGAGTGGGGACTGGCCAAAAAAGAGGGAAAAAGAATTGTCGTTCCGGACCGTTTTTTCCCGAGCCAAATTAAATAATTCCAAAAAAAATTAAAAAAAATCATTCCAGCATCATTTAAACCCAAAACCGGTCCGGAGAGGCCGAAAAAGAGAAAAAAAGAAATTCTCGTTTCGGACCATTTTTACTCGAGCCAAAATAGAGAATTCCGAAAAAAAATAGCAAAAAAATTCAAAAAATTAAAAAAAATCATTCTAGCATTATTTCAAGCCAAAACGGGACGGGAAATGCCGAAAAAGAGAAAAACAATTCTCGTTTCGGACCGTTTCTACCCGAGCCAAATTAGAGAATTCCGAAAAAAATAGCAAAAAAATTCAAAAAATTAAAAAACATCATTCTGACATTATTTCAAGCCAAAAGGAGTGGGGACTGGCCCAAAAAGAGGGAAAAAGAAATTTTCGTTCCGGACCAGTTCTACCCAAGCCAAAAAAAAGAATTCCGAAAAAAATAGCAAAATAATTAAAAAATTAAAAAACATCGTTCTGACATTATTTCAAGCCAAAACGAGTGGGGACAGGCCCAAAAAGAGGGAAAAAGAAATTCTCGTTCCGGACCGTTTCAACCCGAGCCAAATTATAGAATTCCGAAAAAATAGCAAAAAAATTAAAAAACATCATTCTAGCATTATTTCAAGCCAAAACGGGTCGGGAAAGGCCGAAAAAGAGTGAAAAAGAAATTCTAGTTCTGGACTGTTTCTACCCGTGCCAAATTAAATAATTTCGAAAAAAATAGCAAAAAAATTCAAAAAAACTAAAAAAAATCATTCCGGCATTATTTAAACCCAAAACCGGTCCGGAGAGGCCGAAAAAGAGAGAAAAAGAAATTCTCGTTTCGGACCGTTTTTACTCGAGCCAAATTAGAGAATTCCGAAAAAAAAATTAAAAAAATTAAAAGACATCATTCTGACATTATTTCAAGCCAAAACGGGCGGCGACAAGCCAAAAAGGAGGGAAAAAGAAATTCTCGTTCCGGACCGTTTCTACCTGAGCCAAATTAGAGAATTCCGAGAAAAATAGCAAAAAAATTAAAAAACATAATTCTGACATTATTTCAAGCCAAAACGAGTGGGGACAGGCCCAAAACGAGGGAATAAGAAATTCTCGTTCCAGACCGTTTCAACTCGAGCCAAATTAGAGAATTCCGAAAAAAAAAATAGCAAAAAAATTCAAAAAATAAAAAAACATCATTCTAGTTTCAGGCCAAAACGGGTCAAGAAAGGCCGAAAAAGAGGGAAAAAGAAATTTTGTTCCTATTTTCGTTCATACCCGAGCCGAGCTAGACAATTCCCAAAAAAATGGAATAAAAATTCCAAAAATTAGAAAACATCATTTGGCTTCATTCTAGCCAAACTGGTTAGGAGGGGCTGAAAAAGAGGCAAAAAAAATTCTGTTCCGATTTTCGTTCCTACACGACCCGAGCTACAGAATCCTCAAAAAAGTGTTATAAAATTAAAAAAATTAGAAAACATCATTTTGGCTTCATTTCTAGCCAATCCGGGTTGGGAGGTGCCGATAAAGAGGAAAAAAAAATTTCGTTCCGATTTTCGTTACTACCCGAGCCGAGCTAGACAATTCCCAAAAAAATAGTACAAAAATTCAAAAAATTAGAAAACAACATTTTGGCTTTGTTTCTAGCCAAACCAGGTCGGGAGGGACCGAAAAAGAGGCAAAAAAATTTCGTTCCGATTTTCAATCCTACTCAACCCGAGCTAGAGAATCTCAAAAAAATGTTATAAAAAATAAAAAAAAAAATTAGAAAACATCGTTTTGGCTTCGTTTCTAGCGAAACCAGGTTGGGAGGAGCCGATAAAGAGGAAAAAAAATTCGTTCCGATTTTTGTTCCTACCCAAGCCGAGCTAGACAATTTTAAAAAAACAATAGTATAAAAATTTCAAAAAAATTAGAAAACATCATTTGGCTTCATTTCTAGCCAAACCGGATCGGGAGGGGCGATAAGAGAGCAAAGAAAATTTTCATTCCGATTTTCGTTCCTACTCGACCGAGCAAGAGAATTCCCAAAAGAATAGTATAAAATTCAAAAAATTAGAAACCATCATTTTGGGTTCA
Source organism: Quercus aquifolioides (assembly GCA_019022515.1). NCBI lineage: Eukaryota > Viridiplantae > Streptophyta > Magnoliopsida > Fagales > Fagaceae > Quercus > Quercus aquifolioides. The sequence goes on from JAFHAW010000216.1 coordinate 7,974, forward strand.
TTCTAGCCAAACCGGGTCGGGAGGCACCGAAAAAGAGGCAAAAAAAATTTCGTTCCTTCTCGGCCCCGAGCTAGAAACTTCCGAAAAAAATAGTATAACAATTCCAAAAATTAGAAAACATCATTTTGGCTTCATTTCTAGGCCAAACCGGGTTGGGAGTGGCCGAAAAAGAGGTAAAAAAAAATTTCGTTCCGATTTCGTTCCTACTCGACCCGAGCTAGAGAATTCTAAAAAAAATGTTATAAAAATTAAAAAATTAGAAAACATCATTTTGGCTTCATTTCTAGCCAAAACGGGTTGGGAGGAGCCTATAAAGAGAAAAAAATTTCGTTCCGATTTCGTTCCTACCCGAGCGGAGCTAGACAATTCTCAAAAAAATATTATAAGAATTCAAAAAACTAGAAAAAATTATTTTGGTTTCATTTCTAGCCAAACCGGGTCGAGAGGGGCCGAAAAAGAGGCAAAAAAAATTTCGTTCCGAAGCGACCCGAGCTAGAGAAGTCCCAAAAAAATAGTATAAAAATTCGAAAAATTAGAAAACATCATTTTGGCTTCATTTCTAGCCGAACCCGGTTGGGGGGGGGGGGGGGTGAAAAAGAGGCAAAAAAAATTTCTTTCCTATTTTCGTACCTTCCCGGCCCGAGCTAGAAATTTGGAAAAAAAATAGTACAAAAAGTCAAAAATTAGAAAACATAATTTTGGCTCCATTCTTGCCAAACCGGGTCAGGAAGGGCCGAAAAAGAGGCAAAAAAAATTTCGTTCCGATTTTCGTTCCTACTCGACCTGAGTTAGAGAATTCTAAAAAAATAGTATAAAAATTCAAAAATTAGAAAACATCATTTTGGCTTCATTTCTAGCCAAACCGGGTCGGGAGGGGCCGAAAAAGAGGCAAAAAAAATTTCGTTCCGATTTTCGTTCCTTCCCGGCCCGAGCTAGACAATTCCGAAAAAAATAGTATAAAAAGTCAAAAAATTAGAAAACATAATTTTAACTTCGTTTCTAGCAAAACCAGGTCGGGAGGGACCGAAAAAGAGGAAAAAAAATTTAGTTCCGATTTTCGTTCCTACTCGACTTGAGTTAGAGAATTCTCAAAAAAATGGTATAAAATTCAAAAAATTAGAAAAACATCATTTCAGCTTCATTTGTAGCCAAACCGGATCGCGAGGGGCTGAAAAAGAGGCAAAAAAAAATTTCGTTCCTACCCGAGCTGAGCAAGACAATTCCCAAAAAAATAATATAAAATTCCAACAATTAGGAAACATAATTTTGGCTTCAATTTTAGCCAAACCGGGTCGGAAGGGGCCGAAGAAAGAGACAAAAAAATTTCGTTCCCGATTTTCATTCTACCCTACCCGAGCTAGACAATTCGAAAAAAAAAATATAAAAATTCAAAAATAGAAAACACAATTTTGGCTTCATTTCTAGCCAAGCCGGGTCAGGATAGGCCGAAATAGGGCAAAAAAAATTTCGTTCCTACTCGCCCGAGATAGAGAATTCTCAAAAAAGTAGTATAAAAATTCAAAAATTTGAAAACATCATTTTAGCTTCATTCTCTAGCCAAACTGGGTCAGGAGGGGCCGAAAAAGAAGAAAAAATATTTTGTTCCGATCTTCGTTCCTACTCAACCCGAGCTAGAGAATTCTCAAAAAAATGTTATAAAGATTAAAAAATTAGGAAAACATCATTTTGGCTTCATTTCTAGCCAAACCGGGTTGGGAGGTGCCGATAAAGAGGAATAAAAAATTTCGTTCCGATTTTCATTCCTACCCGAGCCGAGCTAGACAATTCACAAAAAAATAGTATAAAAATTCAAAAAACTAGAAAACATTATTTGGCTTCATCTCTAGCCAAACCAGTCGGGAGAGGCCGAAAAATAGGCAAAAAAAAATTTCGGTCCGATTTTTGTTCCTACGCGACCCGAGCTAGAGAAGTCCACAAAAAAATAGTACAAAAATTTTTAAAATTAGAAAACATCATTTTGGCTTTGTTTCTAGCCAAATCGGGCCGAGAAGGGCCGAAAAAGTGGCCACAAAAATTTCGTTCCGATTTTCGTTCCTACTCGACCTGAGTTAGAGAATTCTCAAAAAAATGTTATAAAAATTAAAAAAACTAGAAAACATCATTTTGACTTCATTTCTAGCCAAACCGGGTTGGGAGGAGCCGATAAGAGGAAAAAAAATTTCGTTCTGATTTTCGTTCCTACCCGAGCCGAGCTAGACAATTCCCAAAAAAATAGTATAAAAATTCAAAAAATTAGAAAACATCATTTTGGCTTCATTTCTAGCCAAACCGGGTCGGGAGGGGCTGAAAAAGAGGCAAAAAAAAATTTCGTTCCGATTTTCATTCCTACACGACCCGAGCTAGAGAATTCCCAAAAAAATAGTAAAAAAATTCAAAAAATTAGAAAACATCATTTTGGCTTCATTTCTAGCCAAACCAGGTTGGGAGGGGCCGAAAAAGAGGAAAAAAAATTTCGTTCTGATTTTCGTTCCTTCCCGGCCCGAGCTAGAAAATTCAGTAAAAAATAGTATAAAAAGTCAAAAAATTAGAAAACATAATTTAACTTCGTTTCTAGCAAAACCGGGTCGGGAGGGGCTGAAAAGAGGAAAAACAAATTTCGTTCCGATTTTTCGTTCCTACTCGACCTGAGTTAGAAAATTCCCAAAAAAATAGTATAAAAATTCAAAAAATTAGAAAACATCATTTTGGCTTCATTTCTAGCCAAACCGGGTCGGGAGGGGCCGAAAAAGAGGCAAAAAAAATTTCGTTCCGATTTTCGTTCCTACCCGAGCCGAGCTAGACAATTCCCAAAAAAAAAGTATAAAAATTCCAAAAATTAGAAAACATCATTTTGGCTTCATTTCTAGCCAAGCCGGGTCAGGAGTGGCCGAAAAGGGGCAAAAGAAATTTCGTTCCTACTCGACCCGAGGTAGAGAATTCTCAAAAAAGTAGTATAAAAATTCAAAAATTTGAAAACATCATTTTAGTTTCATTTCTAGCCAAACTGGGTCAGGAGGGGCCGAAAAAGAGGCAAAGAAAATTTCGTTCCGATTTTTGTTCCTACTCGACCCGAGCTGGAGAATTCTCAAAAAAATGTTATAAAGATTAAAAAAATTAGAAAACATCATTTTGGCTTCATTTCTAGCCAAACCGGGTTGGGAGGTGCCGATAAAGAGGAATAAAAAATTTCGTTCTGATTTTCATTCCTACCCGAGCCGAGCTAGACAATTCTCAAAAAGTAGTATAAAAATTCAAAAAATTAGAAAACATCATTTTGGCTTCATCTCTAGCCAAACCAGGTCGGGCAAAAAAAATTTCGGTCCGATTTTCGTTCCTACGCGACCGAGCGAGAGAAGTCCCAAAAAAATAGTACAAAAATTTTAAAAATTAGAAAACAATCATTTTGGCTTTGTTTCTAGCCAAATCGGGTCGAGAATGGCCGAAAATTGGCCACAAAAATTTCGTTCTGATTTTCGTTCCTACTCGACCTGAGCTAGAGAATTCGCAAAAAAATGTTATAAAAATTAAAAAAACTAGAAAACATCATTTTGGCTTCATTTCTTGCCAAACCGGGTGGGAGGAGCCGATAAAGAGGAGAAAAAATTTCGCTCTAATTTTCGTTCCTACCCGAGCCGAGCTATACAATTCCCAAAAAAATAGTATAAAAATTCAAAAAATTAGAAAACATCATTTTGGCTTCATTTCTAGCCAAACCGGGTCGGGAGGGGCTGAAAAAGAGGCAAAAAAAATTTTGTTCCGATTTTCGTTCCTACGCGACCTGAGCTAGAGAAGTCCCAAAAAAATAGTGTAAAAATTCAAAAAATTAGAAAACATCATTTCGGCTTTGTTTCTAGCCAAACCGGGTCGAGAGGGACCGAAAAAGTGGCCACAAAATTTCGTTCCGATTTTCGTTCCTACTCGACCTGAGCTAGAGAATTCTCAAAAAAATGTTATAAAATTAAAAAAACTACAAAACATCTTTTTGGCTTCATTTCTTGCCAAACTGGGTCGGGAGGGGGTGAAAAAGAGGCAAAAAAAATTTCGTTCCGATTTTCGTTTCTTCCTGAGCCGAGCTAGACAATTCCCAAAAAAATAGTATTAAAATTCAAAAAATTAGAAAACATCATTTTGGCTTCATTTCTAGCCAAATCGGATTGGAGGGGCCGAAAAAGAGGCAAAAAAAAAATTCGTTCTTGCCCGAGCCGAGCAAGAGAATTCCGAAAAAAATAGTATAAAAATTCAAAAAACTACAAAACATCATTTTGGCTTCATTTCTAGCCAAACCAGGTCGGGAGGGGGTGAAAAGGAGGCAAAAAAAATTTCGTTCCGATTTTCGTTTCTTCCTGAGCCGAGCTAGAAAATTCCCAAAAAAATAGTATAAAAATTTAAAAAATTAGAAAACATCATTTTGGCTTCTTTTCTAGCCAAATCGGATCGGGAGGGGTCGAAAAAGTGGCAAAAAAAATTTCGGTCCGATTTTCGTTCCGACCCGACCCAAGCTAAAGAAGTCCCAAAAAAATAGTATAAAAATTCAAAAAATTAGAAAACATCATTTTTGCTTTGTTTCTAGCCAAACCGGGTCGAGAGGGGCCGAAAAAGTGGCCACAAAAATTTCGTTCCGATTTTCGTTCCTACTCGACCTGAGCTAGAGAATTCTCAAAAAAATGTTATGAAAATTAAAAAAAACTACAAAACATCATTTTGGCTTCATTTCTAGCCAAACCGGGTCGGGAGGCTGTGAAAAGGAAGCAAAAAAAATTTCGTTCCGATTTTCGTTTCTTCCTGAGCCGAGCTAGACAATTCCTAAAGAAATAGTATAAAAATTAGAAAACATCATTTTGGCTTCTTTTCTAGCCAAATCGGATCGGGTGGGCCGAAAAAGAGGCAAAAAAAATTTCGGTCCGATTTTTGTTCCTACGCGACCTGAGCTAGAGAAGTCCCAAAAAAATAGTACAAAAATTCAAAAAATTAGAAAACATCATTTTGGCTTTGTTTCTAGCCAAACCGGGCCGAGAGGGGCAGAAAAAGTGGCCACAAAAATTTCGTTCCGATTTTTGTTCCTACTTGACATGAGCTAGAGAATTCTCAAAAAAATGTTATAAAAATTAAAAAACTAGAAAACATCATTTTGGCTTCATTTCTAGCCAAACCGGGTTGGGAGGAGCCGATAAAGAGGAAAAAAAATTTCGTTCTGATTTTCGTTCCTACCCGAGCCGAGTTCGACAATTCCCGAAAAAATAGTATAAAAATTCAAAAAACTAGAAAACATCATTTTGGCTTCATTTCTAGCCACAAAGGGTCGGGAGGGGCTGAAAAAGAGGCAAAAAAAATTCGGTCCAATTTTCGTTCCTACGCGACCCGAGCTAAAGTCCCAAAAAAATAGTAAAAAAATTCAAAAAATAAGAAAACATCATTTTGGCTTCATTTCTAGCCAAACCGGGCCGGGGGGGGGGGGGGGCGAAAAAGAGGCAAAAAAATTTTGTTCCTATTTTCGTTCCATCCCAGCCCGGGCTAGAAAATCTCGAAAAAAATATTATAAAAAGTCAAAAAATTAGAAAACATAATTTTAGCATCATTTCTAGCCAAACCGGGTCGGGAGGGGCCGAAAAAGAGGCAAAAAAATTTCGTTCCGATTTTCGTTTCTTCCCGGCCCGAGCTAGAGAACTCCCAAAAAAATAGTATAAAAATTCAAAAAATTACAAACATCATTTTGGCTTCATTTCTAGCCAAACCAGGTCGGGAGGGGCCGAAAAAGAGGCAAAAAAAAATTTCGTTCCGATTTTCGTTCCTACCCGAGCCGAGCTAGACAATTCCCAAAAAAATAGTATAAAAATTCCAAAAATTAGAAAACATCATTTTGGCTTCATTTCTAGCCAAACCGGATCGGGAGGGGCCGAAAAAGAGGCAAAAAAAATTTCGTTCCGATTTTCGTTCCTACTCGAGCCGAGCTAGACAATTCCCAAAAAAATAGTATAAAAATTCCAAAAATTAGAAAACATCATTTTCGCTTCATTTCTAGCCAAACCGGGTCGGGAGGGGCCGAAAAAGAGGCAAAAAAAATTTCGTTCCGATTTTCGTTCCTACTCGACCCGAGCTAGAGAATTCTCAAAAAAATGTTATAAAAATTAAAAAAAATTAGAAAACATCATTTTGGCTTCATTTCTAGCCAAACCGGGTTGGGAGGGGCCGAAAAAGAGGGAAAAAAAAATTTCGTTCCGATTTTCGTTCCTACCCGAGCCGAGCTAGACAATTCCCAAAAAAATAGTATAAAAATTCAAAAAATTAGAAAACATCATTTTGGCTTCATTTCTTGCCAAACCGGGTCGGGAGGGGCCGAAAAAGAGGCAAAAAAAATTTCGTTCCGATTTTCGTTCCTTCCCGACCCGAGCGAGAGAATTCCTAAAAAAATAGTATAAAAATTCAAAAAATTACAAAACATCATTTTGGCTTCATTTCTAGCCAAACCGGGTCGGGAGGGGCCGAAAAAGAGGCAAAAAAAATTTTGTTCCGATTTTCGTTCCTACTCGACCCGAGCTAAAGAATTCCCAAAAGAATATTTTAAAAATTCAAAAAATTAGAAAACATTATTTTGGGTTCATTTCTAGCCAAACCGTGTCTTGAGGGGCCGAAAAAGAGGCAAAAAAAATTTCTTTATGATTTTCGTTCCTTCCTGGCCCGAGCTAGAGAATTCTGAAAAAAATAGTATAAAAATACAAAAAATTACAAAACATCATTTTGGCTAAATTTCTAGCCAAACCGGGTCGGTAGGGGCCGAAATGGAGGCAAAAAAAATTTCGTTCCTTCCCGGCCCGAGCTAGAAAATTCCGAAAAAAAATAGTATAAAAAGTAAAAAAATTAGAAAACATCATTTTGGGTTCATTTCAAGCCAATTCGGGTCGGGAGGGGCCGAAAAAGAGGCAAAAAAAATTTCGGCCAATTTTCATTCCTACTCGACCCGAGCTAGAGAAGTCCCAAAAAAATAGTATAAAAATTAAAAAAATTAGAAAACATTATTTTGGCTACATTTCTAGCCAAACTGACCCAGGGGCCGAAAAAGCGGAAAAAACAAATTTCGTTCCGATTTTCGTTCCTTCCTTGCCCGAGTTAGAAAATTCCCAAAAAAATAGTATAAAAATTCAAAAAACTAGAAAACATTATTTTGGCTTCATTTCTAGCCAAACCGGGTCGGGAGGGGCCGAAAAAGAGGCAAAAAAATTTTCTTTCCGATTTTCGTTCCTTCCTGGCCCGAGCTAGAAAATTCCGAAAAAAATAGTATAAAAAGTCCAAAAATTAGAAAACATCATTTTGGCTCATTTCTAGCCAAACCGGGTCGGGAGGGGCCGAAAAAGAGGCAAAAAAAATTTCTTTTCGATTTTCGTTCGTACTCGACCTGAGTTAGAGAATACTCAAAAAAATGGTATAAAAATTCAAAAAATTAGAAAACTTCATTTTGGCTTCATTTCTAGCCAAACCGGATCAGAAGTAGCTGAAAAAGTGGCAAAAAAAAATTTCGTTCCGACTTTCGTTCCTACACGAGCCGAGCAAGACAATTCCCAAAAAAATAATATAAAAATTCCAACAATTAGGAAACATAATTTTGGCTTCAATTCTAGCCAAACCGGATCGGAAGGGGCCGAAAAAGAGGCAAAAAAAGTTTCTTTCCGATTTTCGTTCCTACCCAAGCCGAGGTAGACAATTCCCAAAAAATAATATAAAAATTCCAAAAAATTAGAAAACATAATTTTGGCTTCATTTCTAGCCAAACCGGGTCAGTAGTGGCCGAAAAAGAGGCAAGAAAAATTTCGTCCCGATTTTCATTGCTACTCGACCAAAGCTAGAGATATTCCCAAAAAAATATTATAAAAATTCAAAAAATAAGAGAACATCATTTTGGCTTCATTTCAAGCCAAACCGGGTCGGGAGGGGCCGAAAAAGAGGCAAAAAAATTT
>JAFHAW010000243.1:0-18270 GCA_019022515.1 Quercus aquifolioides
CGGGTAACTCGGTGGGCCATATTCAAACCACAATAACTTCTTGATTTTATTCAAAAAATTCAAAATTTGTGTTCAAATTCAAGCTCAGAATGTCTACTTTCTAAAACATTCAGCCCACATCTAAGAATTTCTTACCGTTCAAAAGTTATTATCAAAACGGTGACCGAAGGACACTTTTCAACACATTTTCAAAGCGATTAAGGCTTGTGAATAACTTGCCACCAACGTATTTTTTACCCAAAATTTGATTCTGAGATCGTTGATCTCGCGATATTGGAAATATATTTCAAAGACGAATTCGTGAAGAAAACGTTAGACTTCATTTTTTACGCCCTTTTATCGGCACATAAGGCGAATCCGAATTTCGGGTAACTCAGAGGCCCATATTCAAACGACAATAACTCTCTTGATTTTTATTGGAAAAATTCAAAATTTGTGTTCAAATTCAAGCTCAGAATGTCTACTTTCTTAAATATTCAGCCCACGTCTAAGAATTCCTTACCGTTGAAAAGTTATTGTCAAAACGGTGACCGAAGGTCACTTTTCAAGACCTTTTCAAAGAGATTCAGGCTTGTGAATAACTTGCCACCAACGTATTTTTTACCCAAAATTTGATTTTGAGATCATTGATCTCATGATATAGGAAAAATATTTCAAAGCCAAATTCGTAAACAAAACGTTAGACTTCCATTTTTACACCCTTTTATTGGAACATAATTGGAATCCGAATTTCGGGTAACTCGGAGGGCCATATTCAAACCACAATAACTCTCTTGATTTTTATTCAAAAAATTCAAAATTTGTGTTCAAATTCAAGCTCAGAATGTCTACTTTCTAAAACATTCAGCCCACGTCTAAGAATTCCTTACCGTTCAAAAGTTATTATCAAAACGGTGACCGAAGGACACTTTTCAACACATTTTCAAAGCGATTAAGGCTTGTGAATAACTTGCCACCAACGTATTTTTTACCCAAAATTTGATTTTGAGATCATTGATCTCACGATATAGGAAAAATATTTCACAGACGAACTCGTGAACAAAACGTTAGAGTTCTATTTTTACGCCATTTTATCGGCACATAATTGGAATCCGAATTTCGGGTAAGTCGGGGGACCATATTCAAACGACAATAACTCTCTTGATTTAAAATGAAAAAATTCAAAATTTCTGTTCAAATTCATGCTCAGAATGTCTACTTTCTTAAACATTCAGCTCACGTTTAACAATTCCTTACCGTTCAAAAGTTATTGTCCAAAGGGTAACCGAAGGTCAATTTTCAACACATTTTCAAAGCGATTAAGGCTTGTGAATAAGTTGCCACCAACGTATTTTTTACCAAAAATTTGATTTTGAGATGATTAATCTCAAGATATGGGAAAAATATTTCAAAGACGAATTCGTGAACAAAATGTTAGACTTCCATTTTTACACCCTTTTATCGGCACATAATTGAAATCCGAATTTCGGGTAAGTCGGAGGATTGTATTCAAATGACAATAGCTCTCTTGATTTGTAATGAAAAAATTCAAAATTGCTGTTCAAATTCAAGCTCAGAATGTCTACTTTCTTGAACATTCAGCTCACGTCTAACAATTCCTTACTGTTCAAAAGTTATTGTCAAAAGGGTGACCGAAGGTCACTTTTCCATACATTTTCAAAGCGATTAAGGCTTGTGAATAAGTTGCCACCAACTTATTTTTTACTCAAAATTTGACTGTAAAATCATTGATCACACGATATAGGAAAAATATTTCAAAGACGTATTCGTGAACAAAACGTTAGAGTTCCATTTTTACTCCATTTTATCGGCACATAATTGGAATCCGAATTTCGGGTAAGTCGGAGGGCCATATTCAAACGTAAATAATTCTCTTGATTTGTAAAGAAAAAATTCAAAATTTATGTTCAGAATCATGCTCAGAATGTCTACTTTCTTAAACATTCGGCTCACGTTTAACAATTCCTTACCGTTCAAAAGTTATTGTCCAAAGGGTGACCGAAGGTCAATTTTGAATACATTTTCAAAGCGATTAAGGCTTGTGAATAAGTTGCCACCAACGTATTTTTTACCCAAAATTTGAATTTGAGATCATTGAACTCACGATATAGGAAAAATATTTCAAAGGCAAATTCGTGAACAAAACGTTAGAGTTCCATTTTTACGCCATTTTATAGGCACATAATTGGATCCGAATTTCGGGTAAGTCGGAGGACCGTATTCAAACGAAGATAATTCTCTCGATTTGTAATGAAAAAATTCAAAATTTCTGTTCAAATTCAAGCTCAGAATGTCTACTTTCTTAAACATTCAGCTCACGTCTAACAATTCCTTACCGTTAAAAGTTATTGTCAAAAGGGTGACCGAATGTCACTTTTCCATACATTTTCAAAGCGATTAAGGCCTGTGAATAAGTTGCCCACCAACGTATTTTTTACCCAAAATTGGATTTTGAGATCATTGATCTCACGATATAGGAAACATATTTCAAAGAGAAATTCGTGAACAAAACCTTAGACTTCTATTTTTACGCCCTTTTATCGGAACATAATTGGAATCCGAATTTCGGGTAACTTGAAGGGCCATATTCAATTAAAAATAACTCCCTTGTTTTTTACTGAAAAAATTCAAATTTTGTGATCAAATTCAAGCTCAGAATGTCTACTTTCTTAAACATTCAGCTCACGTCTAACAATTCCTTACCGTTCAAAAGTTATTGTCAAAAGGGTGACCGAAGGTCACTTTTCCATACATTTTCAAAGGGATTAAGGCTTGTGAATAAGTTGCCACCAACGTATTTTTTACCCAAAATTTGATTTTGAGATCATTGATCTCACGATATAGGAAAAATATTTCAAAGACGAATTCGTGAACAAAACGTTAGAGTTCTATTTTTACGCCATTTTATCGGCACATAATTGGAATCCGAATTTCGGGTAAGTCGGAGGACCATATTCAAACGAAATTAATTCTCTTGATTTGTAATGAAAAAATTCAAAATTTCTGTTCAAATTCAAGCTCAGAATGTCTACTTTCTAAAACATTCAGCCCACGTCTAAGAATTACTATCCGTTCAAAAGTAATTGATAAAACGGTGACCGTAGGTCACTTTTCAACACATTTTCAAAGCGATTCAGGCTTGTGAATAACATGCCACCAACGTATTTTCTACCCAAAATTTGATTTTGAGATCATTGATCTCACGATATAGGAAAAATATTTCAAAGAAGAATTAGTGAACAAAACGTTAGACATCCATTTTTACGCCCTTTTATCGGCACATAATTGGAATCCGAATTTCGGGTAAGTGGGAGGACCATATTCAAACGACAATAACTCTCTCGATTTGTAATGAAAAAATTCAAAATTTCTGTTCAAATTCAAGCTCAGAATGTCTACTTTCTTAAACATTCAGCTCACGTCTAACAATTTGAACAGTTTTAGACCCCTTAACACACAACCAGATTGAGTAGCCTAGTTAATTAGCCAAGTTGTTACTTAGTCAAATTATGCAATACTAGGTTAAAACAATCAAACAATCATATCATGAAAATATATAGCAGCGGAATAATAAATAACACATGATATGATCACCCAGGAAAACCAAACCGGTAAAAAACCTGGGGAGGATTTTACCCATCGATCCTCAAGGCAAAACTGAATTCACTATGAAAGAATTGAAGTTCTTACAAAAGGACTTACAAGCTCCCCGCTCGACTTCCTAATGCTACCTACCAGTAGAACTTACTGACACGACCCCGTGCAAGCTCCGAATCCACGGACTCCTTCTTTCTTGAATTCTTTGATCAGCTACAAGCACCCACGCTTGATATTCTTTAAGCTTCAAAGGCAGCAACCAAGTTGATCATCAAGATGTTGAAGTAATCTCCATCTAGAAAATCCTAAGTTTTGTGTAAAGGAAAGCTCCTCTAGATCTCACAAGAGATTTACACAAAACCGCAATGTATGAGCAACAATACAACTTGAGCAACTCTAAAACGTGGCTAGGGTTTTCCCTTATATACCTAGGGCAAAAACATAAAAACCCTAAACATTTTAATGAGCTAGGGCTGAGTTGGAAAACTGTAGAAAATGCAATCTGGTCGATTTTCGATCGATCGAATCTATTCCTCGATCGATCAAGCCAGACCGAATTGCCCCAATGCAACTACAGTCTCTCGATTCCAACTTTACAATAATTAATCAACTTTGAGCATACTTTAACAAGTCTAAACATGTTGTTTTGATCATGGTTTGCCAACATTACAAATTAGAGTTCTAAATACATAAATTCCTAAACCTTTAGAACCTAACAAACTCCCCCTTTGGCAATCCGTGACAAAACCCTAATTAAGCTCAAAGTTTACAAGTAAAAAGCCCTTTACAAAACTAATGCTCATAAACTCAAATTCAAACCTAACTACTATCCATCGGTTTCAAGTGTAGACAGCAGCTTTGTTGAATCAACCTGTATATTCCTTAAATACTCAACAAACGCATAAACGCATGTGTGACAGAAAAGAGTAAAACAACAGGTATAACATTCTTGTAAGATTCACACAACACAAAATAAAGATATATAAGAATGAACAACTCATAAATATAAGTCAATAAGCAGTGAATCACAAAGTAACAAGAATCAATGTGTATAACATGAATATCAATCAATGTTACTCCCCCTAACATGAATATCCCCAAAAATGATATACAAAGTGAAGCACCTAGATACAATCTAAAAACTCCACAAGCTCCTCAACAACAAAAAGTCTCAAAAAGTCTCAACAAGTCTCCCCCTAACTACAAAAACTCCTCTACAAGTCAAAAACTCCACTCCCCCTTTTTGTGACGGAATGCCAAAGGACAATCACAAGTCGCCATCAAAAGGAGGTGGTGAGGGTGAATGAAGACGCGCCAAGTCGGCTCGTAGAGCACGAAACTCATCTAGCAAGTCCACCAAAATCTGACCATGAGCCGCCTGAACGGTCATGACAGTCTCCAGGGTACGACGAACATCAAAGTCGGTCGAAGGAGGTGGAGGAACATCAGTAGCAGCAGCATCATCACCAACTGGATCAGGAACATCCTCACCAGTAATACCTGCAGAAGAAGAAGGAGGAGGAGGTGCGCTACTAGATGGCTCAGACCTAGGGTGTTTAGAACCAACTCGAAGATGAGCAGCCCTTTGTCTAAGAAAAGACGCACCTATAGGAGCTATCACATGAACGGGCTCAGAGGAAGGGAAGCCACTAAGATCAAGATAAAGGAGAATCCTATGAATGAAAATAGGATGAACAAGAGCATGAGCAGAAGATGAACTCCTATACACATCGTTCAAAGAATGAAGAAAAAGATGGGGAAAACTAATAGGAGCATCAGTAACCAGAGCGTACAAAAATACACACCTCTCGAGAGGAATGGTGTGAACATGAGAGATGGGCCAGATAGAATGACAAGCTATCCTAAAGAAAAGATAGTGCAGCCCAGAGAGCTCAGCAGAGGTGATCCTAGGATCAGAACCCCACTGGACAGTAGTCCCAGTGATGTAAGACAAGACATCACTAATCTCGGGAGACACATCATAAGGATAGACAGGATTCTGGACCAAAGGTACCCCTAGAGCATCAGCCACTATCTGAGGAGTAATGGAGTACTCTACGCCTCGTATCCAACTCTTGACTAGAGTGTTGGAATCATAGATGCGGATAGAGATGTTCGAGTAGAACTCTCTAATCAAGGCAGACGGTGGAGGAGGATCAGAAATATCCACCAAGGGTAACCAGCCCCTACGCTCAAAGTTTGCCCTAATGGCAGGATCAAGTTCATCTAAGTGAACAGAACGCTCAGCCCATATCTTTCTCCTAACGTTTAGCTTCTCATAAATCTCTTGGTTTTTCTCACTCGAAAACTTCTCACAGTCAAAGGAGGGAGGGGGTGGAGAAGGTGAGGAAACAGTCCTACGGGCTCTAGTCTTCCTAGGCATGGTGCTAAGGAAAGGACAGAGACACAAAGTGAAAACCAAAAGAACAAAAGAGAACAAAACCAAGGGCAGACTGCAAATTAGCACAACAAATAAAAAAATATAGAACAAAAATCTATATGATGCATGAACAATAACAATGTTGTGATGCATGATCTAATGCAGTAAACACAGTTCAAATTAAGTTCAATTACACAAAATTGGCTCGAACATAGAGTTTCTAACAAAAACCCTAAAAATTTGAAAACCACTTGTAAAATTTTGCAACAAATTTGATGAATTGATCATTACACAAGGTTGAAAACAGATTATAATAACCAATTTCATCAATACAACAAGCCAATTTCATCAATTGAACCTTAATTGAACAAAATCCCCAAATTGGATAAATTAGGAACCCTAGAATTTTCAATTGTCCACTAAACCCAAAATTGATCAAATTAATCCATTAAGAACATGTTTATAGTGTGTCCCCACAAAAACCCATTGATCAATTACACAAAATAGGGTCTAAATTTCCAACAATCCCAACAAGAAAAAGTTCCGAAAATTTGAGCATAAATGCATGAATAATGCATGAAATATGTAAATAAACTCAAAAAGGAGGGGTAAGATAGACATACCAGCTTGAGGAAAGAGTTTTCTTGCAAAAAATGCGGAGGAAAACGACAAAAATTTGGAATAGTTGAGCTTGCCAAGTCGGAGAGAGAGAAAACTTTTTGAAAAACTTTTGAAAAGTGATTGAAAAAGTCAAGAACAGTGTTTTTTAAAAACCTGATTCGCGACTTTCGATTGATCGAAAATCACATTCGATCGATCGAAACAGACAGTCATTTTGAGACAAATTAAAACACTTTTTCGATTGATCGAAAATCAGATTCGATTGATCGAAACACACAGTCATTTTGAGACAAATGAAAGCACTTTTTCGATTGATCGAAAATCTGATTGGATCGATCGAAATGGGCAGAGGCTCACAAATTTTTGAGAAAAATCACAGTTTTGAAAAACACAACCCATATTTTGAAAATAACTCCTCAAAGCATTAAATTACAGAAACAAAATGCATGAGTATGAGATGGAATGCTTTTTCAAAAACCCAAATTTTAATCCCAGTTTCTTCACAGATAATTTCAGCCATTCTTCCTTTCAAATTCTCAAGCAAAAAAAAATGTTTTGCATAATTCTCAAAGTATTTTCAAACTTGGTTGGTCAGACCAAAAAACACACACAATAACATGTACAAAGTTTAGCAAAGAGTAACTTGTGTAGTGTGTGCAACTAGCAAAAACTTTGAGAAACATGTGAGGTGATATGTGAATAGCAATCAATCACAAAGTCTACAAAATTCATCACATAGAATTCAAAAGAGACTATCACCTAAAGAGTTACATCCTATAACTCCCACATCTCCTAGAACAAAAGCTTGCAATCATGTAAGTTTCTTGTATTTTGCCCCATTATTTAGGTGAAATTTGGCATCAAGCCTAATAGTACACACCAGTTTAGATTAAGTGAATTGGCATCAAGCCTAATAGTACACACCAGTTTTAAGCATTAAGCATTTAAAGAGGCTACACCTTATGTTCTTTTTGTGCATGTGCTACACTTTCTCGAGCACAAAATCTTATGATATGCACTAAGGTGTTCATGATTGACTAGTGAACAGTGGTGAGATGGTTATTTATGCCTTTCTCAAAAGGATCAAGTCCGACAGTCAAATAACATGTGACTTCAAGATTAAGACAAAGTGATAAACACCATAAACATCTTTCCCACACAACATGCACTACAAAGTTTCAACTAGTCAAGTGCAATATAAAAGCTCATCAAAGCTAAACAAGGTACATAAGACATGTTATGTGTAAATAAATTGACCAACCTTGTTTTCAAAAACCAAGAAACATCATGTCAAACATATTTT
This sequence comes from Quercus aquifolioides, assembly GCA_019022515.1. Taxonomy (NCBI): domain Eukaryota; kingdom Viridiplantae; phylum Streptophyta; class Magnoliopsida; order Fagales; family Fagaceae; genus Quercus; species Quercus aquifolioides. The sequence goes on from JAFHAW010000243.1 coordinate 7,902, forward strand.
TGCTTTCTCCTTTTCTCCTTTTTTATTTTTTATTTTTTTATTTTTTTTTTATTAAGGGAAAACAAATAAATCCTAGAATGAAATGCATGAATGTAATGCAATGCAAATCCTAGAAACAAAAGCAAAAGAAACACAAAAACCAAAGAACAATGGTCACAAAGGAATGAGCAATGAAGCACAAGGACCATGTCAGAAAGACTCAATTTGGTCGAGTCTTTTGCATCCAAAACCTTTTAGATGCACCACGAGCATTGGAGTTCTTATTCACATTCGAGTGATTTCCAACTCCAGGATTGGAATAAAGGTTCAACACCTTTACCAATTCACCAATAAGTGCCATTGGATCTTGTGCTTGAGGCACAGACACCTTTGGTTTAGTTGCTCTCTTAGCAGCTTGAAGCTTGTAACAATTAGGACGAATGTGTCCAGATTTACCACAATAATGACAAACCCAAGCAGGTTTACCATGCATCTTGTCCTTGGGTAGGGCAGGTTTAGTTTCTCTCAAATCAACCCTAATCTTCTTAGGAGGTGAAACTTCTACAGGTTTGACTACCTCACTCACAGGTGGTTTGACAGTTTCACTCACAACCTCACTCACAGAAGGTTCAGAAGAAGAAGCAGGAACAAAGTTCGTGGTATGTGGAGTAGACACAGAGATGCTTTCAATATATCCTATCCCAGACTTATCAGAAGGATACTTTTGAACATTCAGCATGTGATCAAGTTTAGAACTAGCAGTTCTAGCAACAGATAAATCATGTTCTAAAGTTTTAACTTTATCAAGTAAAAGCATGTTCTCAGATTTCACATGGTTCAAAAGATCATTAGCATCAAATAATTTAACAAGCAAAATTTTCTTTTCAAGCTCAAGAGTATCAATTTTCTTTAGGCCAAGTTCAACATTCATAGTATCCTTTGCAGCAACTTTGCAAAATTTATTATAGGCTCTTGAAGATCTGCATCCTCAGAGAGTTCCCCATCAGAAGGGTTCTCCTCAGCAGATATGCTTTCATTGACTACTGCAGTAGCAGTGAAAGCAATGAAGTTTCCATCCTCGTCACACTCAGACTCATCATCAGAAACCTCATTATCACTAAGGGTTACAGCCATAGCTTTACCCTTATTTTTCAAGAATGTAGGACATTCAGATTTAACATGACCATACCCTTGACAACCAAAACACTGAGCACCCAAAGAATTGTTTGAAGATTGACCTACTCTTTCTCTAGGTTTTTCAAAGTTATTAACCTTAGTGGGATCATTCTTCCTAAAGTTTCTAGGTTCAACAGTGTTTGTACCTCTTGCCCTTCTATTTGTATTTCTCAGAAAATTTCTAAAATTCTTGGCAAGGTAAGCTATCTCTGTAGCAGAGAGCTCATCATCAAATCCACCAGCCTCAACATCATCAACAGACTTAAGAGCCATTGATTTGGATTTGTTTGTTTTGGGTAAGTCAGACTCATAGGACTGAAGAGATCCTACAAGCTCATCAACAGGGATGGAGTCCACATCCTTGCTCTCAGTTATGGCAGTCACTTTGGGTCTAAAGTCTTCAGTTAAAGATCTAAGTATATTCCTAACAATTTTAGGTTGATCATAGATTTCACCCAAGTTAAAAACAGAATTAACAATGTCATTCAGTTTGGCATAAAATTCATCAAAGGATTCATCATCAGACATCCTAATGCTCTCAAACCTAGAAGTTAATTGCTGCAGTTTGTTTATCTTAACTGCCTTTGTGCCTTCATGCACAGTTTGGAGGATTTTCCAAGCAGTATGAGCAACCTCAACATTAGAGATCCTCTTAAATTCCTCCATAGAAATAGCATTGAAGATGGCATTCATAGCTTTGCTATTGAAGCCTGCTGCTTCTATTTCAGAAGTTTGCCACTCACTCACAGGAGTAGTGGGCTTCTGCCATCCGTATTCAACGAAATTCCAGACTCTCTCATCAATGGATTTCAGGAATGCTTTCATCCTTACTTTCCAATAGGCATAGTTGTTCCCATCAAAGTGAGGAGGAACAAAAAGAGAGTGTCCATGCTCCATGACAACCGGGGTCAAGGATCAGCTCAGAGATAAAAAATCTCAGACAAAAAGAGCTACCTGCTCTGATACCACTTGAACAGTTTTAGACCCCTTAACACATAACCAGATTGAGTAGCCTAGTTAATTAGCCAAGTTGTTACTTAGTCCAATTATGCAATACTAGGTTAAAACAATCAAACAATCATATCATGAAAATATATAGCAGCGGAATAATAAATAACACATGATATGATCACCCAGGAAAACCAAACCGGTAAAAAACCTGGGGAGGATTTTACCCACCGATCCTCAAGGCAAAACTGAATTCACTATGAAAGAATTGAAGTTCTTACAAAAGGACTTACAAACTCCCCGCTCGACTCCCTAATGCTACCTACCAGTAGAACTTACTGACACGACCCCGTGCAAGCTCCGAATCCACGGACTCCTTCTTTCTTGAATTCTTTGATCAGCTACAAGCACCCACGCTTGATATTCTTTAAGCTTCAAAGGCAGCAACCAAGTTGATCATCAAGATGTTGAAGTAATCTCCATCTAGAAAATCCTAAGTTTTGTGTAAAGGAAAGCTCCTCTAGATCTCACAAGAGATTTACACAAAACCGCAATGTATGAGCAACAATACAACTTGAGCAACTCTAAAACGTGGCTAGGGTTTTGCCTTATATACCTAGGGCAAAAACATAAAAACCCTAAACGTTTTAATGAGCTAGGGCTGAGTTGGAAAACTGTAGAAAACGCAATCTGGTCGATTTTCGATCGATCGAATCTATTCCTCGATCGATCGAGCCAGACCGAATTGCCCCAATTCAACTACAGTCTCTCGATTCCAACTTTACAATAATTAATCAACTTTGAGCATACTTTAACAAGTCTAAACATGTTGTTTCGATCATGGTTTGCCAACATTACAAATTAGAGTTCTAAATACATAAATTCCTAAACCTTTAGAACCTAACACAATTCCTTACCGTTCAAAAGTTATTGTCAAAAGGGTGACCGAAGGTCACTTTTCCATACATTTTCAAAGCGATTAAGGCTTGTGAATAAGTTGCCACCAACGTATTTTTTACCCAAAATTTGATTTTGAGATCATTGATCTCACGATATAGGAAACATATTTCAAAGAGAAATTCGTGAACAAAACGTTAGACTTCTATTTTTACGCCCTTTTACCGGAACATAATTGGAATCCGAATTTCGGGTAACTTGAAGGGCCATATTCAAAGGAAAATAACTCCCTCGATTTTTATTCAAAAAATTCAAATTTTGTGTTCAAATTCAAGCTCAGAATGTCTACTTTCTAAAACATTCAGCCCACGTCTAAGAATTCCTTACTGTTCAAAAGTTATTGTCAAAACGGTGACAGAAGGTCAATTTTCAACACATTTTCAAAGCAATTAAGGCTTGTGAATAAGTTGCCACCAACGTATTTTTTACCCAAAATTTGATTTTGAGATCATTGATCTCACGATATAGGAAAAATATTTCAAAGACGAATTCGTGAACAAAACGTTAGAGTTCCATTTTTACGCCATTTTATCGGCACATAATTGGAATCCGAATTTCGGGTAAGTCGGAGGACCATATTCAAACGAAGATAATTCTCTCGATTTGTAATGAAAAAATTCAAAATTTCTGTTCAAATTCAAGCTCAGAATGTCTACTTTCTTAAACATTCAGCTCACGTCTAACAATTCCTTACCGTTAAAAAGTTATTGTCAAAAGGGTGACCGAATGTCACTTTTCCATACATTTTCAAAGCGATTAAGGCCTGTGAATAAGTTGCCACCAACGTATTTTTTACCCAAAATTTGATTTTGAGATCATTGATCTCACGATATAGGAAACATATTTCAAAGAGAAATTCGTGAACAAAACGTTAGACTTCTATTTTTACGCCCTTTTATCGGAACATAATTGGAATCCGAATTTCGGGTAACTTGAAGGGCCATATTCAAAGGAAAATAACTCCCTTGATTTTTATTGAAAAAATTCAAATTTTGTAATCAAATTCAAGCTCAGAATGTCTACTTTCTAAAACATTCAGCCCACGTATAAGAATTCCTTACCGTTCAAAAGTTATTGTCAAAACGGTGACAGAAGGTCAATTTTCAACACATTTTCAAAGCGATTAAGGCTTGTGAATAACTTGCCACCAACGTATTTTTTACCCAAAATTTGATTTTGAGATCATTGATCTCACAATATAGGAAAAATATTTCAAAGACAAATTCGTGAACAAAACGTTAGACTTCTATTTTTACGCCCTTTTATCGGAACATAATTGGAATCCGAATTTCGGGTAACTTGAAGGGCCATATTCAAAGGAAAATAACTCCCTTGATTTTTATTGAAAAAATTCAAATTTTGTGTTCAAATTCAAGCTCAGAATGTCTACTTTCTAAAACATTCAGCCCACGTCTAAGAATTCCTTACCGCTCAAAAGTTATTGTCAAAACGGTGACAGAAGGTCAATTTTCAACACATTTTCAAAGCGATTAAGGCTTGTGAATAACTTGCCACCAACGTATTTTTTACCCAAAATTTGATTTTGAGATCATTGATCTCACGATATAGGAAAAATATTTCAAAGGAAAATTCGTGAACAAAACGTTAGACTTCCATTTTTACGCCCTTTTATCGGCACATAATTGGAATACGAATTTCGGGAAACATGAAGGGCCATATTCAAATGAAAATAACTCTCTTGATTTGGAATGAAAAAATTCAAAATTACTGTTCAAATTGAAGCTCAGAATGTCTACTTTCTTAAACATTTGGCTCACGTCTAACAATTCCTTACCGTTCAAAAGTTATTGTCAAAAGGGTGACCGAAGGTCACTTTTCCATACATTTTCAAAGGGATTAAGGCCTGTGAATAAGTTGCCACCAACGTATTTTTTACCCAAAATTTGATTTTGAGATCATTGATCTCACGATATAGGAAAAATATTTCAAAGACGAATTCGTGAACAAAACGTTAGAGTTCCATTTTTACGCCATTTTATCGGCACATAATTGGAATCCGAATTTTCGGTACGTCGGAGGATCATATTCAAACGAAGATAATTCTCTCGATTTGTAATGAAAAAAATCAAAATTTCTGTTCAAATTCAAGCTCAGAATGTCTACTTTCTTAAACATTCAGCTCACGTCTAACAATTCCTTACCGTTCAAAAGTTATTGTCAAAAGGGTGACCGAAGGTCACTTTTCCATACATTTTCAAAGGGATTAAGGCCTGTGAATAAGTTGCCACCAACGTATTTTTTACCCAAAATTTGATTTTGAGATCATTGATCTCACGATATAGGAAACATATTTCAAAGAGAAATTCGGGAACAAAACGTTAGACTTCTATTTTTACGCCCTTTTATCGGAACATAATGGAATCCGAATTTCGGGTAACTTGAAGGGCCATATTCAAAGGAAAATAACTCCCTTGATTTTTATTGAAAAAATTCAAATTTTGTGTTCAAATTCAAGCTCAGAATGTCTACTTTCTAAAACAGTCAGCCCACGTCCAAGAATTCCTTACCGTTCAAAAGTTATTGTCAAAACGGTGACAGAAGGTCAATTTTCAACACATTTTCAAAGCGATTAAGGCTTGTGAATAACTTGCCACCAACGTATTTTTTACCCAAAATTTGATTTTGAGATCATTGATCTCACGATATAGGAAAAATATTTCAAAGACAAATTCGTGAACAAAACGTTAGACTTCTATTTTTACGCCTTTTATCAGGAACATAATTGGAATCCGAATTTCGGGTACCTTGAAGGGCCATATTCAAACGAAAATAACTCTCTTGATTTTTATTGAAAAAATTCAAATTTTGTGTTCAAATTCAAGCTCAGAATGTCTACTTTCTAAAACATTCAGCCCACGTCTAAGAATTCCTTACCGTTCAAAAGTTATTGTCAAAACGGTGACAGAAGGTCAATTTTCAACACATTTTCAAAGGATTAAGGCTTGTGAATACTTGCCACCAACGTATTTTTTACCCAAAATTTGATTTTGAGATCATTGATCTCACGATATAGGAAAAATATTTCAAAGACGAATTCGTGAACAAAACGTTAGAGTTCCTATTTTTACGCCTTTTATCGGCACATAATTGGAATCCGAATTTCGGGTAACATCGAAGGGACCATATTCAAATGAAATAACTCCCTCTGATTTGTAATGAAAAAATTCAAAATTGCTGTTCAAATTCAAGCTCAGAATGTCTACTTTCTTAAACATTCAGCTCACGTCTAACATTCCTTACCGTTCAAAAGTTATTGTCAAAAGGGTGACCGAATGTCACTTTTCATACATTTTCAAAGCGATTAAGGCTGTGAATAAGTTGCCACCAACGTATTTTTTACCCAAAATTTGATTTTGAGATCATTGATCTCACGATATAGGAAAATATTTCAAAGACGAATTCGTGAACAAAACTTAGACTTCATTTTTACGCCCTTATATCGGAACATAATTGGAATCCGAATTTCGGGTACTTCGAGAGGCCATATTCAAAGGAAAATAACTCCCTTGATTTTTATTGAAAAAATTCAAATTTTGTATTCAAATTCAAGCTCAGAATGTCTACTTTCTAAAACATTCAGCCCACGTCTAAGAATTCCTACCGTTCAAAAGTTATAGTCAAAACGTTGACAGAAGGTCAATTTCAACACATTTTCAAAGCGATTAAGGCTTGTGAATAACTTTGCCACCAACGTATTTTTTACCCAAAATTTGATTTTTGAGATCATTGATCTCACGATATAGGAAAAATATTTCAAAGACGAATTCGTGAACAAAACGTTAGAGTTCTATTTTTACGCCCTTTTATCGGCACATAATTGGAATCCCGAATTTCGGGTACTGGAGGACCATATCAAACGAAAATAACTCTCTCGATTTGAAATGAAAAAATTCAAAATTTCTGTTCGAATTCAAGCTCAGAATGTTCTACTTTCTTAAACATTCAGCTCACGTCTAACAATTCTTACCGTTCGAAAAGTATTGTCAAAAGGGTTGACCGAAGGTCACTTTTCATCACATTTTCAAAGCGATTAAGGCGCTGTGAATAAGTTGCCACCAACGTATTTTTTACCCAAAATTTGATTTTGAGATCATTGATCTCACGATATAGGAAAAATATTTCAAAGAGAATTCGTGAACAAAACGTTAGACTTCTATTTTTACGCCCTTTTATCGGAACATAATTGGAATCCGAATTTCGGGTAACTGAAGGGCCATATTCAAGGAAAATAACTCCATGATTTTTAATGAAAAAATTCAAAATTTGTGTTCAAATTCAAGCTCAGAATGTCTACTTTCTAAAACATTCAGCCCACGTCTAAGAATTCCTTACCGTTCAAAAGTTATTGTCAAAACGGTGACAGAAGGTCAATTTTCAACACATTTTCAAAGCGATTAAGGCTTGTGAATAACTTGCCACCAACGTATTTTTTACCCAAAATTTGATTTTGAGATCATTGATCTCACGATATAGGAAAAAATTTCAAAGACGAATTCGTGAACAAAACGTTAGACTTCCTTTTTTACGCCCTTTTATCGGCACATAATTGGAATCCGAATTTCGGGTAAGTCGGAGGACCATATTCAAACGAAAATAACTCTCTTGATTTGTAATGAAAAAATTCAAAATTTCTGTTCAAATTCAAGCTCAGAATGTCTACTTTCTAAAACATTCAGCCCACGTCTAAGAATTCCTTACCGTTCAAAAGTATTGTCAAAACGGTGACCGAAGGTCACTTTTCAACACATTTTCAAAGCGATTAAGGCTTGTGAATAACTTGCCACCAACGTATTTTTACCCAAATTTGATTTTGAGATCATTGATCTCACGATATAGGAAAAATATTTCAAAGACGAATTCGTGAACAAAACGTTAGACTTCCATTTTTACGCCTTTTATCGGCACATAATTGGAATTCGAATTTCGGGTAACTGAGGCCATATTCAAACGAAAATAACTCTCTTGATTTATGAAAAAATTCAAATTGTGTTCAAATTCAAGCTCAGAATGTCTACTTTCTAAAACATTGCACGTCTAAGAATTCCTTACCGTTCAAAAGTTATTGTCAAAAGGTGACCGAAGGTCACTTTTCAACATTTTCAAAGCGATTAAGGCTTGTGAATAACTTGCCACCAACGTATTTTTTACCCAAAATTTGATTTTGAGATCATTGATCTCACGATATAGGAAAAATATTTCAAAGAGAAATTCGTGAACAAAACGTTAGACTTCCATTTTTACGCCCTTTTATCGGCACATAATTGGAATCCGAATTTCGGGTAAGTCGGAGGACCATATTCAAACGAAAAATAACTCTTGATTTGTATGAAAAAATTCAAAATTTCTGTTCAAATTCAAGCTCAGAATGTCTACTTTCTAAAACATTCAGCCACGTCTAAGAATTCTTACCGTTCAAAAGTATTGTCAAAACGGTGACCGAAGGTCAATTTTCAACACATTTTCAAAGCGATTAAGGCTTGTGAATAAGTTGCCACCAACGTATTTTTTACCCAAAATTTGATTTTGAGATCATTGATCTCACGATATAGGAAAAATATTTCAAAGACGAATTCGTGAACAAAACGTTAGACTTCCATTTTTACGCCCTTTTAAGGCACATAATTGGAATCCGAATTTCGGGTAAGTCGGAGGACCATATTCAAACGAAATAATTCTCTTGATTTTAATGAAAAATTCAAAATTTCTGTTCAAATTCAAGCTCAGAATGTCTACTTCTTAAACATTCAGCTCACGTCTAACAATTCCTTACCGTTCAAAAGTTATTGTCAAAAGGGTGACCGAAGGTCACTTTTCCATACATTTTCAAAGCGATTAAGGCTTGTGAATAAAGTTGCCACCAACGTATTTTTTACCCAAAATTTATTTTGAGATCATTGATCTCACGATATAGGAAAAATATTTAAAAGAGAAATTCTGGAACAAAACGTTAGACTTCTATTTTTACCCCGTTTTATCGGAACATAATTGGAATCCGAATTTCGGGTAACTTGAAGGGCCATATTCAAAGGAAAATAATCCCTTGATTTTTTATTGAAAAAATTCAAATTTTGTTTCAAATTCAAGCTCAGAATGTCTACTTCTTAAACATTCGCCCACGTCGAGAATTCCTTACCGCTCAAAAGTTATTGTCAAAACGGTGACAGAAGGTCAATTTTCAATCACATTTTCAAAGCGATTAAGGCTTGTGAATAACTTGCCACCAACGTATTTTTTACCCAAAATTTGATTTTGAGATCATTGATCTCAGATATAGGAAAAATATTTCAAAGACGAATTCTGTGAACAAAACGTTAGAGTTCTATTTTTACGCCCTTTTATCGGCACTTAATGGAATCCGAATTTCGGGTACGTCGGAGGACATATTCAAACGAAAATAATTCTCTTGATTTGTAATGAAAAAATTCAAAATTTCTGTTCAAATTCAAGCTCAGAATGTCTACTTCTAAACATTCAGCCACGTCTAAGAATTCCTATCCGTTCAAATTTAATTGTCAAAACGGTGACAGAAGGTCACTTTTCAACACATTTCAAAGCGATTAAGGCTTGTGAATAACGTTGCCACCAACGTTTTTTTACCCAAAATTTGATTTTGAGATCATTGATCTCACGATATAGGAAAAATATGCAAAGACGAATTCGTGAACAAAACGTTAGACTTCAATTTTTACGCCTTTTATCGGAACATAATTGGAATCCGAATTTCAGGGTAACTGAAGGCCATATTCAAAGGAAAATAATCTCTCTGATTTTGATTGAAAAAAATTCAAATTTGTGTTCAATTCAAGCTCAGAATGTCTACTTTCTAAACATTCAGCTCACGTCTAAGAATTCCTTACCGCTCAAAGTTATTGTCAAAACGGTGTACAGAAGTCAATTTACAACACATTTTCAAAGCGATTAAGGCTGGTGAATAAGCTTGCCACCAACGTATTTTTTACCCAAAATTTGATTTTGAGATCATTGATCTCACAGTTATAGGAAAAATATTTCAAAGACGAATTCGTGAACAAAACGTTAGAGTTCCATTTTTACGCCATTTTATCGCACTTAATTGGAACCCAATTTTGGGTAAGTCGAGGACATTTCAAATGAAAAATAATCTCTTGATTGTAATGAAAAAATTCAAAATTTCAGCTCAAATTCAAGCCAGAATGTCTACTTTCTAAAAATATTCAGCCCCATTCTAAGATTACTATCCGTTCAAAAGTAATTGTCAAAATGGTTACAGAAGTCAATTTTCAACACATTTTCAAAGCGATTAAGGCTT
>JAFHAW010000060.1:0-140182 GCA_019022515.1 Quercus aquifolioides
CAAGACAAGTCATGTTAATCCTCTTACTTTTGCTTCTCTCTTTTCTCTCTCACTCACATTCCCAACCAAAATTCTAACATGGTGCCAAAGCTACATTAATTAGAACATTATAATAAACCCTATCTACATATTGTTATTTCACACATCATGTACATTTTTTTTTCTTTAAATTCAAACCAATAATATCATGACATATAATTAGTTATAATCAATTATTTTGAATTTGAAATTATAATTAATCACTCATAATCACTTGTGGTTAACCTTTGGTTTCAAGAATGCATATTATCCATTGAAATTTGATGTGGCTTCATATTTAGTGGTCCGATTGTTGCACTCAAAATGTCGTTTCAATTGTTAAGATTTTTTTTATTTATTTTTAATTAATCTCTTATTTATCTTCCCCTATATATAGGTGTGTGTTTCTCAAAAAAAAAAAATTTCTCTTATATATCGAAAGGTCAAAATGACGATTTTTCCCTTTATGATGTAAAATTATGTTTTGCTTTTCTGTTGGGTTAAACTGGCGGTTGCAACAAAGGGGTGTCTACAAGCCCATGCTGTATTGTTCTCGGAACTCTAATTTATATTGCTACGAGAATGAAGCATGCAAGAACAAGAGCAAGGACTACCGCTGATTACTACCACAGTAGCACCAAGGGTATTGATTGACCAAGTTATTGGTAGTTTATGGCATCAACTCGTTCAAGAATCAACAGGTTCAATATTGTGAACAGGATTGTTGAAGGTACTTGGGATCGATAGGGAAAACAAATGGTGGGAAAGAAACAAAGACCTTGAGGATATCTTATTTACACTCAAAAAAACCTGAACACGAACGAAGCCAAATGTCAATGGCCAGCTTGTCCTTCACTCCGTCAACCTTCAAGGCTCTATGCATCATTGGTGGACCTCACCATCATGTCTCAGGCAAGGCAAACACTGTGGCTCAGGTTAGAACACGCAACCCCCATTTCTCATTAAGAACCATTGGTTCTGAAACTACATAACAACAATGAACTCTGTCTCTCCTAGAGACCAAGTTATACAAGTGACCAGGTAGACTAATTATCTCACCAGTGGCTTACTACTAAGCCAAGGACGTGTTAGACTTAGCCTTCAATCATTTCAAGTTTAAATATAGTATATATCATTGTACGTAAGGTTTAATTATTAGTATTTGATCTTTTCAATAAAACATGTGTATGATAATTGGTCAAAGAAACATTACCCTGAACAATGACAATGAAGTGCTCCAATTAAATTGGTGTTTTAACATGGGCTAGTAGTGGTGGTTAAGAAATGGTTCACGCATTACATAAAAAATATCATAGCCGTTTAAATTTACCTAGTCTTATATGCTATTTGCGAGAAAATATATAGACCAATTCGGTGACTCCTCTCTATAAATAGACATGTTCTGATCTGCAATATCATTCACACCTCAACCAAGCATTCAGCAAAAATAAACCAAGCATACAGCCTCAAATATGACGAAAATTTTTACTTGCCTTCTAACTGTTGTGCTATTGGCTTTGGCATCCTCTCTTGCCTCTGCTCATGACCCTAGTCCATTGCAAGACTTTTGTGTTGCGGTTAACAATCCCAACTCTGCTGGTATGTACCTACTCTATTATGGTTTTCTTGGAGTCGTTTCAAGCTATTTGGATTGATTTTTCTCGTTTAGATTCTACACATTAATGAAAACTTTCTGATATTGGGAATCTAAAAAATTAATGGAATTATTTTTAGAAGCGATATATAATATCTACATGGGATTTAATTTTTTTGTTTTTTTTAACGTACATGCATGACATGTTATCATCCTTTATTATTGAAGCCTCACATTTGTGATATTAACAATCTTTTCTTTTGCAGTATTTGTGAATGGAAAGTTTTGCAAGGACCCAAAGCTTACTACAGTTGATGACTTTATCTTCATGGGGCTTGATGTTCCTAGAAACACCCATAATCAACTTGGGTCAAATGTCACTCTAGTAAATGTGGACATGTTTCCTGGCCTCAACACTCTAGGGATAGCCTTGGCTCGTGTTGACTACGCACCGTATGGCCTAAATCCTCCCCACATTCACCCTCGTGCCACCGAGCTTTTGACAGTCATAGAGGGTACACTTCTAGTTGGCTTTGTCACATCCAACCCTGATAATCGACTCTTCACCAAAGTTTTGAACAAGGGAGACATCTTTGTATTTCCAATGGGTCTCATCCACTTTCAGTTCAATATAGGAGAGACCAATGCCGTTGCATTTTCTAGTCTCGATAGCCAAAATCCTGGGCTTATCACAATAGCAAATGCAACTTTTGGATCTAATCCTACTATCAATCCTTATGTTCTCGCCAAGGCATTCCAACTCGACAAAAGTGTGATTAATTATCTTCAACAAAAATTCTAGTGTAATGATGAACCATTACGCAGCTCCAATAAAGTTTGGCATTTTTAATTGTTGTATTTGAAAGTAGCCATTTATTTATTTTTTTTATAGAGGTATTATGATTTGAATTTGTAATTTCTGTTTTATAATTATTATTCCTTATCGTCAGATCAATATATCAATTAATTTTTGGTATAGTTATTATCAAATAAAATCGTTGTTTATGTGTTTCAACAGAATGACAACGGAAGAATAAATACACAACTAAATCTCAATTAGATATTGTTGTGACGTTTAGTATAATCACATATTTAGCATATTTTCCATTTGTACCGCAATTGTATATATTTTACTTATGTTTCATATTCTTCTTAAATGGCCAATGGAATAAAGCAATATCAATTGGTATTGATAGTAGCTATATAATAATGGGATCCCATCAAAAAAAAAAAAAAAAGAAGAAGAGAGAGGATATTTTAGAAAATTTACGTCATAAACTATCCAATAATATTTTTTTTGAATTAAATTAATGTTTAGAAGGACAAAAGGTAAGTTTGCAAAAGTAAAAAGAACTGAGCCAAACCCACTTTTTGCATCCAAAACTTTGTTGAGGGTCCAACTTTGCACACAAATTCACTACAAACCATGCATGAGTGATCATAAAAGTTGTTACTTTCATAAAATTGAGTTGATTATCTAGGTACTACAATCATTGTACATCACGATCATCTCTGTATTGTTAGATATCTCATGTGCAAGAATGACAAAAAATCAACTTAATTTGCAGGTTTTCCATGTTGAATTACCATACTTCCCAATTGACTACCTCTCCAACATCACCAAATTGTAAAAACGTTGGGACCTTATTTGGAAAGTAGAATACAAAAACATTCCTTTCTTCTTGCCATTTTTTTTCCTACTCTTATTTTGTTCTTCTCTATTTTGAAGCTTGGAGTAGAGTAATTGTTGTTGTAGGGTCGGTTTTCATAGCCCAAGCCCAAAAAGGGTGGGTTAAAGGCCCAACGAACCCTGAACAATGAATTTGTAGAGAGTAGGCGAAAGAGCTAGGCTGGTTACGAACTAAATAATGGGTGGCTAAGGTATTTAGGGTTGTGATAACGTAAAGAAACGCTTGAACAATTCCGTGAATGAATGTCCGAAGAGGTATTTTATTGCATGAACAATGATTACAACGTTCAGAGCTACAGTAAAGCTTGTGTTTCCTTTCTCTTTTCTTTTTCCCGATCCCCTATTATCAGGTGCTCTTCTTCTTTATATAGCACCCTTCCCCTTCATCTCCATCGTCCACCTGTTCTCTATCTGTGTATCTACTTTAGTGCATGTCACGTTATGGATCTGCTTTAGTTCTTTGTGAGTGGCGGTAGCTGAGGTTACACTATTCAGGGGTCTTCTCCACATAAATGCGGCCAGAAAAGCTGTTGTAGTGCATTAAATACGGTGGTAGCAGCTTTTCCTTTAGATATTTTCTTCGTTCTTATCATCTCCAGCTTTACCCTGAGCTTATTATCATCATTAGGATTGCTAGGAAGATCACTCGGACCTTCCACACATCTGATTGATCACAGCTACTTATATCCGAAAAGAAAGACCTCTTCGGCTCAATAGTGATCCTTTCGGATTGAAGGAAGCCTCCTCGGAAGACACCCCTCTTTCACTTTTGGGCTTCATGCCTTCAGATGGGCTCAGCCCAATCAATTAATGCTCTTCGGAAATATGATACCCCTCAATATAGTGCCCCCGGCCCACTAAGTAGTTTTGGGCTTTCACCCCCCACAATAGCCCTCAAAATCTCAATTTTTCCCTCGCATCCAAAGAGAAAAAGTGGGATTTTGACTTGCCACGGAGTAAAAGCTTAAGAACAGACAAAAATTCAAACTGGCACGTGTGTAGATATGGATATGCGCGTTCCATCATTGCTGTAGTTGTTTTCCGTATTCCCAAAGCGCGATATTAATTACTCCAGGCGGCGTCTTGTCCTTTGCATCCAACGGTGGTCTATCAATCCAACGGACAGGATTCTTTCTTGGGATTTGGGCGAAATAACTTCTGTCCCTTCGTTCGACCTCGTATAAAATCTCAGGGGTTAGCATTTCCTCTTTACCTTGCAATTCTCAGACTATCCAACAAGAACAAGCATCCAAACGCTCCGAGCTCTCTTAATCGCTGACCTCAATCCTTCCCAGAACCTTTCAAGAATCTCCCTGCGAGTTCACAGATCGGTCCCCAGTTCCGTTTTTGTAAGTTTTCATCACCTCAAGCCTTCTGTTTTCTCTTCGGCTATCTTCTACATCGTGTTTTCATTTTTCTGTTTAAGAAAGATGGGCAAACTCGAGTATTTGGTAGACAGTCCTGCCCAATTGGAGAAGTTTAGGGCTACATACCGCATACCCCCAAACGTGGGGGTGAGGTATTGTCCTCCAGAGAAAATACTGACTGATCGGAAAACCGGAGAAGTTGTGATCCCTCTCATCGCTTTCCTGGAGGGAGGAATGACAATTCCTATGGGCCCTATCACCACTAGTTACCTCCGAAACCATAGGATTACCCCCTGGCAGTGCGCGCCTAACATGTTTAGGATCCTAGGAGCAATTGAAGACCTTAATCATCACCTAGGATTGGGATTCACTTGGCTCGACGTGGTGCACATGTACGAGTTCCACAGCCAACAAGGGGCGGGATATTATTTAAAATCCCGGTCCGACATTGTTAGGCTCATCTCCGGTCTCCCCAAATCCAATAAAGGGATGAAGGATGACTATGCGATCATCTCGAGCGCATGGTATGATGGCCCTCACTGTCCGACCAAGCCAGGAGAGCCAGGTGGGACATATTAGACTTAGGCACACTGACTATAGGCTTAGGACCTTCGTCTCTTAACAGTTTTTTATTCTTCTTGTTTTACTGTTTTTGAGTCTCTAATCAAATTTTGCTGTGACTTGTAACAGAGAGACGCCATATTTCTCCTCGGCTCAGCCTCACAAACACTGCTGCCCTTAACTTCTTACTACGGTCGGAGATTTTTGTAAGCGAGGACGGACAACTCTGCTCGGCTCCCCTCATCTTAGGGTATACAGCAAAGCCAAAAGATCTCCAACCGGTCGGCAACGCCATAACTCAGGGAGATCCCCACATCCACCGCATTGACGTTGCCTGGAAGGGTTTTTTGGCACCGCACGAGCTTCCACCCGTGCCACATCCAAACCCTCAGGGTATACCCCCGCTCGTCCAACCGCTCCAACAAGTTCCCCTCGGACAAGAGGTTGAGGGTGAAAGGGTTGGTTCCTCCGCCTCTTCGCTTGAGGAGCAAATAGACAAGTTCAACTTCGGAGAGGAGGCTTCAGGGGGAGATCAAGTAGTAGAGGTCTCGGACGACAAGGAAGAGACTGACAGGCAGTCAAGCATTCATCCTATTTTGATTGTTGCCAATCTTGAAGACTCGTCGGACGAAGATATGGACTTAAAGAGTCTAATGAGGAAGAGGGGCCAAAAGACCGAGCATAAAGATGCTGGGACGTCTAAACCGGTGGTGACCCTGCCTCCAGTGCCTCCTCAGGTTCCTGACCCAGGTTTGAAGCCTGTGCCAAACCTGTAGAAAAAGAGGCCCCACGAGCCTGAAGAGAGGGGGTGACCGTGCCACCGAAGACTAATAAACAACAAAAGGTGACACGCGACCATCGAAGCAAGAGGGCCTTCTCCACCGAAAGCCGAGACGACGTCGTCATGGCCGACGTCCGCCGAGGAGGTCCTCGCACCTGGTCCCCACGATTGGAGTTGGATGGCGCTCTAATCCCTTGGGACACCTCCCTCAGAAATTATGATGGGGGAAGGGCAGGGTACGTTGCTGAGGCCCTGCAGCAGCCCCTCCTTCTCCCTCATGACATGGACTCCTTCAGGCGCTTCAACCAGCAGGAGCTCTTCTTGTCCCTTAAGAGGGATATGGCCATGGTAAGTGAACTATTGCTTAATTCAGGTTTTATCCTTAACTAGCTTTACTTCCTCTCTTCACCCAATTCCGAAAATGTTGTCATGCAGATCACTCAGCAAATTTACGTGGCAGAGGAATGGAATAAGAAGTCCTACCTCAAGGCCCAAGCAGCAGCCCAATCCCAGTCCGAGGTGGAGGCAACTCTCGGTCAGCTGAAAGAGGACTATGCTCATCTTTCTGAGCAGCTCAAAGACATGACCAACCAGAGAAACAGCCTCAAAGCCGGCCTAAAAAACGCCGAGACTCAGGCCGAGGAGCAGCGCAAACAGCTGCACATGTCAGAGATCAACCTGGCGACTGAGAGGGAGCTAGGGAAGGGTCTCCGAGCTGAACTCCAGCAGGCAAAAGAGAGCGTCCAAGCAGCTGAGCAGAAGGCTCAACTGGCCAAGGAGTCAGTTGAAGCTGAGAGGAAGGCAGCGTATCAGCTGGGGGTTGATGAGACCGGGCAGCAGCTTACTGAGCAATTTGCCTCGGTTAGTCATGATTACTGCGACATAACCTGGCAAAAGGCATTGGACGCTGCTGGGGTCCCCCTGGACTCTCCTCTGAGGTTACCTGGGAGCACGTACTATGATCCAGATATCCGAGAGCTCCCAGGGACCGATCCTCCTCAGCTTCCAGAGGCTTCGGAGCAAGTTTTGGTTAGTCAAGCTTCTCCATCCTCCCTTGAGGCTACCAAGGATGCTGGTCAGCCAGGTGAACAGGGCAAACCAGCTGAACCAGCTAAAGACAAAGACCAAGGGCTGGATAAGGAAAAGACTCATGCTGAACCCAAGGATCAAGCTCCTGAAGCAACTGCTCGGACGGGCCAAGCTGTTGATCATGTGATCCCTCCAGCAACAGAATAGATTGATAGGATTTTTTCTTTTCTTTATATTATTTGCTTGTAATGCTTTTCTTTTGTGTAAAAGATTGTAAGTTACTCTTATCAATGAAGTGGTTTTTCTTTTTCAGTTTCTCTTTTGCTTTTATTACAAAGTCCTATACTTTAGTATTATGGGAATATAAGTAATCGTGACCCTAGTATTATGTTAACAACGTGCATGACTATGACTGTTACTAAGAGGGGGCAGAAGGTGTAGGAACTATTACTAAACAACAAAAACTATAAGTGTTATAGTAAAAAGCTTCATAGGCCTTTCCAAGTGCACCCAAATTAATTGGAAGCAACATGTACTAGACATAATTTAAATACATTCAGGAGTTTTAATCGTGGCTTATCAGAAAGCGATATTTCAACAATAACAGTTGCGTTAGATTTAAATTTAAACATTCAGAGAGCTATAATGGAGTGTTAACTAACCCAAATCATCTGGTCCGAGGACTACAGGTATGATTGGATTTAAGTTTAAACACTTAAAGAACTGTAATGGAGTGTTAACTAACCCAGATCATCTGGTCCGAGGACTACAGGCATGATTGGATTTAAGTTTAAACACTTAAAGAACTGTAATGGAGTGTTAACTAACCCAGATCATCTTATCTGAGGACTACAGGTATGATTGGATTGAAGTTTAAACACTAAAAGAACTGTAATGGAGTGTTAACTAACCCAAATCATCTGGTCCGAGGACTACAGGCATGATTGGATTGAAGTTTAAACATTAAAAGAACTGTAATAGAATGTTAACTAACCCAAATCATCTGGTCCGAGGACTACAGGCATGATTGGATTTAAGTTTAAACACTTAAAGAACTGTAATGGAGTGTTAACTAACCCAAATCATCTGGTCCGAGGACTACAGGCATGATTGGATTTAAGTTTAAACACTTAAAGAACTGTAATGGAGTGTTAACTAACCCAAATCATCTGGTCCGAGGACTACAGGCATGATTGGATTTAAGTTTAAACACTTAAAGAACTGTAATGGAGTGTTAACTAACCCAAATCATCTGGTCCGAGGACTACAGGCATGATTGGATTTAAGTTTAAACACTTAAAGAACGTTTTATATGACATGTTGTTATGTTGATTAAAAGGAAAATTCAATTAATAATAATACCTTTTGAGGTTATTTACATTCCAAGGGCGTGGTATCACATGACTATCCAAGTCTTTCAGGAAATATGCCCCAATGCCAGCCCCTGAAGTAATACGATATGGTCCTTCCCAATTAGGCCCTAATTTTCCCCAAGCTGGGTTCTTTGCAGTGCCGACCACTTTTCTCAGCACCAGATCACCAGGTTCCAGAGGTCTGAGCCTTACGTTGACGTTG
The DNA here is from genome assembly GCA_019022515.1 of Quercus aquifolioides. NCBI lineage: Eukaryota > Viridiplantae > Streptophyta > Magnoliopsida > Fagales > Fagaceae > Quercus > Quercus aquifolioides. The sequence goes on from JAFHAW010000060.1 coordinate 8,616, forward strand.
TAACCCTGTCTGAGCTTTTGCTGGTAATGTGCCAATCGGACCATTGCATTTTCCCTCCTTTCATCAATTAGGTCCAAACTCTTCTCTAGCTGCTCATTGTTGCCTGTCAGGCTGAACGAGCTAGTTTTCAACGTTGGGAATCTAGTTTCCAAGGGTATGACAGCTTCAGCCCCATAGGTCATCGAGAAAGGAGTCTCTCCAGTAGATCTGCGTGGAGTAGTTCTGTAAGCCCAAAGCACATGTGGCAATTCCTCCACCCATTTGCCCTTCGCATCGTCAAGTCTCTTTTTCAAGCCACTCACAATGACCTTGTTGACAGCTTCTGCTTGGCCATTACCCTGGGGGTAAGCTGGGGTGGAATACTTGTTCATAATTCCCAGTTAGCTACAATAACTCCTAAATGCTTTGCTATCAAACTACAGACCATTGTCTGAGATGAGACTATGTGGAACTCCAAATCGAGTAACTATGTTCTTCCACACGAACTTCTGCACATCCACGTCTCGGATGTTAGCAAGAGGTTCAGCTTCGACCCACTTGGTGAAATAGTCGGTGCCGACCAGCAGATATTTCTTGTTTCCCGCAGCCTTAGGGAATGGCCCCACGATGTCCAAGCCCCACTGGGCGAAAGGCCATGGGCTGGATAGTGGGTTAAGAGTTCCCCCTGGCTGATGAATGTGTGGGGCAAAGCGCTGGCATTGATCACATTTTTTAACATAATCCAGAGCTTCTTTTTGCATATTGGGCCACCAATAACCTTGAGTGATGGCTCGGTGAGCCAAAGATCTACCCCCAGTGTGGCTTTCACAGATTCCTTCATGCACTTCCTCTAGTAACAGCTCCGCCGTTTCAGGATGTACGCACAACAAGCACGGTCCTGAATAGGAGCGTTTGTATAATTTCTGATCTTTAGATAACCAGAACCTGGCAGCTTTCCTCCGAATCTTGTTGGCCTCTCCCTTCTCTTCAGGCAAGATATCTTCCTTTAGAAACTTAATTAAAGGGTCCATCCAACTGAATCCAGCCCTGACTTGATGTACTTGAATTACTTCCTTTCTTGCTTCGGTAGGCTTATGCAAATCCTCAATGAGGATAACTCTTGGCAAATCTTGTGCCGAGGAGGTGGCTAGAGTGGCCAAGGAGTCAGCATGCGTGTTACCACTCCTAGGTACATGCAACAAGCTGAAAGATTCGAACCCCGTTTGCAGATGTTTAACTCGGCTCAAGTATCCCTGCATTCTTTCATCTTTTGCCTCAAACTCCCCCTGTACTTGACCCACAATCAACCTTGAATCCGAGAATAACTTTACTGCCTTTCCTCCCATCTTCTGGACCATACTCATCCCCATCAGTAGGGCTTCGTATTCCGCCTCATTATTGGTTGCCGAGAAGCCCAGCCTTAGTGCTTTTTCAATAATGATTCTCTCGGGGGATATCAACACCAGCCCCACTCCAGAGCCTTTCTGGTTCGCAGCACCATCCACGTACGCCTCACAATGGGAAGGGCCTTGTTGGGAAATCATACCAACCGATTTTTCATCCATGTCTGACGTCGGCTTTTCCTCTTCTAATTGGGGCTCCGTGAACTCAGCTACCAAATCAGCAATCACCTGACCCTTGATTGAGGTACGTGGCATGTACTTGATATCAAAAGCCCCCAGGATCGTCCCCCATTTGGCGATTCTTCCAGTATAGTCCGCACTTCGGAGTATTGCCCTGAGCGGAAGCTGGGTGAGAACAATGACCATGTAGGCTTGGAAATAATGTGGCAGCTTTCATGTACCGAGCACCACTGCTAGAATAGCTTTTTCCAATGGTAAATAACGAATCTCGGCTTCATGCAGGGATTTGCTTACACAATAAACTGGTTTCTGCACACCACCATCCGCTCGGACCAGCACCAAGCTTACTGCATGGGGAGCTACAGCGATGTACGCAAACAAGACCTCGTCGGGCTCAGGGCTGGACATGATTGGTGGTCGAGCTAGATAAGCTTTTAATTGCTGGAAGGCCGCAGCACACTCTTCTGTCCACTCGAACCCTTTCTACTTGTTAATCAAGGAAAAGAAAGGCCGACACCTGTCCGCTGATCGAGAGATAAATCGATTCAGGGCTGCCATCATACCCGTCAGTTTCTGGACCTCCTTGGGATTCCGAGAAGCTTGTAACTCATTAATGGCCTTTATCTGATCAGGGTTGACCTCAATTCCTCTGTGAGTCACCATATACCCTAGAAACTTGCCTGATCCCACACCAAATGAGCACTTAGAAGCGTTCAAGCGTAACTTGTATTTCCTGAGAACTTCAAAGGTACTTTCTAGGTCCTTCAAATGCTCGGCCACCACTTTGCTCTTCACCACCATGTCATCTATGTAAATCTCGATATTTTTGCCCAGCTGTGGTTCAAACATCCTCGTCATCATCCTTTGGTAGGTGGAACCCGCATTTTTCAAGCCGAATGGCATCACCTTGTAATGATAGTTGCCAATGGGAGTTACAAAAGCAGTCTTTTCCTGGTCATCCAGGGCTAAGGGTATCTGGTGATAGCCTTGAAATGCGTCCAAGAAACTCATCCGAGGGTGTCCGACAGTGGCATCTACAAGCTGATCGATTTTTGGCATAGGGAATGGATCTTTGGGGCATGCTCTATTTAAGTCAGTGAAGTCCACACATACTCGCCATTTACCGTTCTTCTTCTTCACCACCACAATATTTGCCAACCATTCTGGGTAGAAAACCTCTTTAATAGCCCCAGCCTGCTTAAGCTTTGCTACTTCTTCTATGACTGCGTCAGCATGTTCTTTAGATGGACACCGAGGAAGCTGCTTCTTAGGGATGACCATGGGGTTTACTTTCAAATGGTGGCATATGAATTCCGGATACACCCCAGGGGCTTCATAAGCGTTCCAGGCTGCTTCAGCATGTTCTTTAGATGAACGCCGAGGAGGCTGCTTCTTAGGGGTGACCATGGGGTTTACTTTCAAATGGTGGCATATGAATTCCAGATACACCCCAGGGGCTTCATAAGCGTTCCAGGCAAATACGTCGAGGTTTTTCTTAAGAAGTTGCACTAACTCTTCTTTTTCCTATGAAGGTAACTAGGATCCGACTTGGAAGAACTTTTCAGGATCATCCCCAATGACGACTTTTGTTAAATCCTCGCACCCTGCGCCCTTATCCAGATCTTTAGTGGGCGATAACCGATGCTTTGGTTGCTATAAACCCTCTTCGGCTTTTGCTGATGACTCGGCTTCTGGTTCATGTTAAATGGCAGTCACCAAGCATTGTCTAGCCACGGATTGATCCCCACGGATTTCGCAAACTCGGCCTTCGGATGGGTATTTGATTTTTTGATGTAATGTAGAAGAAACTACCCCCAATGCATGAAGTCAAGGTCTGGCTACAATTGCCGTGTAGGGCGAAAAGACGTCTACGACTATGAAATCCACCTCCACTACCTCTGAGCCAGTCTGCACAGGTAGTCGTATTTGGCCCTTCGGGATAACAATTCTTCCTTCGAAACTAATCAGCGGAGAACTATATGGTGTCAAGTCACTAAGTTTGAGGTTCAGCCCCCTGTAGAGATCAGGATACAATATTTCTGCAGCACTACCTTGGTCTACCATTACCCGCTTCACATCATACCCTCCGATTCTGAGGGTTATGACCAATGCATCATCATGAGGTTGGACAGTACCCACCTTGTCGGCGTCTAAGAACTCTAAAACTGGATGACCATCTAATTTGCACCTCTTCGGACCTTGGCCGAAGTCCCCTGCAGGCAATCGATCTACTGATATGACCTTAGTTGGCGAGGATCCGGTTCTCCCTGGGGCTGCAAAGATAACGTTGATAGTTCCCAGAGGGGGTTTTAAGGGATCGTCCCTCCTGGACTCCGAGCTCATCTGGCCCCCTCGGCCACTGGTGTGATGCAAGAGATGCCTCAATTTCCCTTCACCGAACTGATCCAAATGATCCCATAAACTTCTGCAGTCCTCGGTTGTGTGTCCATGATCCTGGTGGTATTGGTAGTAGAGATTGCGATTGCGCCTATCAGGATTCCCCACCATTTTATTCGGCCACTTGAAGAACGGCTCGTTCCTGACCTTTTTCAAAACTTGATGGACTGGATCTCTGAATACGGTGTTGACTACCTGGGGATTGGCTGATCCTGATTGCGCAGGAAAATCTCTTCTCGGTTTGTTATTATGGTATCGATCCGACCTGAAATCCCTCCTCTCTTGGGGGATAACCTTTTCCTTGCCTTTTCCTTGTTGTTGGTCTTCTTCGACTTTTTTATACCTCTCGATGCAGTCCATTAGCTGACGCATGCTAGTAACAGGTTTACTAGACAAAGATGTCCTTAAACCATGATCAGTAGGAAGACCGAGCTTAAATGTTTCTAGGGCCATTGCATCAAAATTGCCTTCCATGTCGTTGAACATCTCCCAATATCTATCCGAATACGCCTTCAGGGTTTCTCCTTCCTGCATGCTTAAAGACAGCAATGACGACAAAGGTCAAGCCACTCTTCGGCAGGTGACAAAACGCGAACCAAAGGCCTGAGTGAGCTCTTTGAAAGAGCTGATGGAATTTGGGATTAGTCCATCAAACCACCTCATCGCGACTGGTCCAAGACTGGAGGGGAAAACCTTGCACATCAGTGCCTCGTCCCTGGAATAGACAGCCATCTTCTGGTTAAAGTGACTCACGTGTTCCACGGGGTCCGTTTTACCATTGTAGATGGTGAACGTTGGTTGGTTAAAGCGCCGAGGAAGTCTCGCCTCCTCGATCCTGCGCGTGAAGGGTGACCTAGAAATCTGATTTAGAGCCCTGCTCATGGCGTCGTTTCCCACGTCTCCACGTGATGGACCTCTACGTTGCCCCTTACGATGGGATTCTTCTTCATAAGAATAGGACTCACTGGCTAGTGTCCTGGATTTATGTTGATAATTAACGTCTGGCTCGCCATCAGAGTCCTCATCAGAATACGAGGAAGCCCGTTTCCTCTTTGCATGGCGCAACTCCCTTCTTAGCTTTTCAACCTCTCGCTACAAATCTTGGTTCTTCTCTGCATGGGATATGTGACGCCTACTGTGTGATTGGCTCTAGTCAAGGGGCACGGTGTGTATACTACCTTCGTGGTCTTGCCTTCGCTCTAGGTTGAGAAAAGGATCCACGTGCTGAGATGCCCTAGACTCTGCTTCTTGCTGACCGTGTCCAGCCATCGCCTACTGTTATCTTCGCCCCTGCACAAGCTCTCCCCACAGACGGCGCCAATTGTAGGGTCAATTTTTGTAGCCCAAGCCCAAAAAGTGTGAGTTAGGGGCCCAACGAGCCCTGAACAATGAATTTGTAGAGAGTGGATGAAAGAGCTAGGCTGGATACAAATTAAACAATGGGTGGCTAAGGTCTTTAGAGTTGTGATAACATGGAAAAATACTTGAACAATTCCATGAATGTATGTCCGAAGAGATATATTATTGCATTAACCGTAATTACAACGTTCAAAGCTACAGTAAAGCTTATGTTTCCTTCTACCTTTCTTTTTTTTCCCCCCCATATTATCAAGGGCCCTTCTTCTTTATATAGCACCCTTCCCCCTCATCTCCATCGTCCACCTGTTCTCTATCTATGTATCTGCTTTAGTGCATGTCACGTCATGGATCTGCTTTAATTCTTTGTGAGTGGCGGTAGCTAAGGTTACACTGTTCAGGGGTCTTCTCCGCATAAATGCGGCCAGAAAAGCTGTTGCAGTGCATTAAATACGGTGGTAGCAGCTTTTCCTTTAGATATTTCTTCGCTCTTATCATCTCCAGCCTTACCTTGGGCTTATTATCATCATTATGGTTGCTAGGAAGATTACTTGGACCTTCCACACGTCTGATTGATCATAGCTACTTATATTCGAAAAGAAAGACCTCTTCGGCTCAATAGTAATCCTTTTGGATTGAAGGAAGCCTCCTCGGAAGACACTCCTCTTTCACTTTTGGGCTTCATGCCTTCAGATGGGCTCAGCCTAATCAATTAATGCTCTTCGGAAATATGATACCCCTCAATATAGTGCCCCCGGCCCACTAAGTAGTTTTGGGCTTTCACCCCCCACAGTTGTCTATTTAATTTTTAATTGGTGTCAAATTTTACATTACGTGTTCAATTTATTTTTCTTAACTTTGGTGTCAAGTGATATCCATCATAATGCTTATCATTGAAGTTGAAATGATCACCTTACTAATTTAAGTAAAACTAGTTCATCATCACTACTGTTGAATGTTTTTATATGAAAGCATGACTTACAACCTAATTCTCTTTACAAGAAAAACCAAATAACATCACTTAACTCTAATATTTTTGAAAATTAAAATTAATATCTTTAATAAATTATTCTAAAATTTTTACACTACACTTAACCAAAAAAACAGAAGAAGTTTTGTTTTTTTTTCACATCTCATCTACATCAAAAGTTAATTGATGTTTCTAATGATAAAAAATAATCAGTATTAATCCGACATTATAGATTCAAACGAGCTTTATTAGTACTTTTGAATATTGTTCTTTTTCTTTTGTGTTAAGGGAGGGTAGTTTTCCTGCCATCTTTTGGCCCAATGGATAGCTATGTTCAATTGGACAAAACTGATTACTCTCTATAATCTTCCTAACTTGATGGCTTAGACTTTAGATAAAAAAATAGTTATAGATCCTGTCTTCACTTCTAATCTACTCTCCTTGTATTCAAATACACTGTATTGATTATTATTATTATTATTAAGGGTAATTACATTCCACTCGCTTGAAGTTTGAAAAAATAACACTCTACCCCAAACTTGAAGAGAAAAAACACTTTCCCCCCTTAACATCCAATCGAAGAAACTTTATTAAACTAATATTAAAAATGTTGTGTACTAACATGCCATTTGCTTAATGACAATAAAAGTTTATAAAATTATCTTATTTCATAAATAAAATTTACTATATTTAATTTTTAATTAAAGTGTATTTTAAAATATTAAGTGTGAATTTTGCTTATTATTTTTTCTTCTCTTTTCAACCGGTCATGGAGATATTTGCTTTGGTAAGTGTTTTGGTGCTTGATAAATTTTTCATTTTTTATTCTAAATTTACCAATTATTTTTTTACCTAACCATGGTTAAACTTTTGTTAAGAAATTCTTATAAAAATTTAGAATATTTGTAAAATTTTAAGGTGGAGTGTCATTCTTCTAAACCTCAATGACAAGAAAAGTTTCTAAAATTATCTTATTTCATAATTAAAATTTATTATTTAAAAATTTTAATTAAAGTGTATTTCAAAATATTAAGTGTGAATTTTGCTTATTATTTTTTCTTCTTTTTTCAATCAGTCATGGAGAGATTTGCTCTGACAAGTGTTTTGGTGCTTGATAAATTTTTCATTTTTTATTATAAATTTAACAATTATTTTTTTACCTAATCATGATTAAACTTTTGTTAAGAAATTCTTATAAAAATTTAGAATATTTTTAAACTTTTAAGGTGGAGCGTCATTCTTCTAAACTTTAAGGGATGACCGTGTAATTATTTATTATTTTTTTAAAAATGGCAAAATTTAGGTCCAGTGCATATAGTGTGCTAAACCCGTTAAGACAGTGACATATATTCAAAAATAGACACGTATTATTATCTCAACGAATTCATTACAATCAGACGACCAAATCCTCACATTTTTTGAAACCTTATGCTTGAACTAGGTAGATCCGGATTCGACCCGGTATATCCGGGTCTGGAAACACCGAAAACACCAAAAATTCTGAAAGGCACCAATCAGTGGAAGAAAAGTGCGATCCCAATATCTAATCTTTCTTTCTGCTTCTTCATCTTCTTCTCTTATCTATCAATTTTATAGAACCACTCTGCTTTTTACTGATTTCACCAAATAAAAATGGCCACGAAACTGCAGATATTTACAGGACTAACCCTGGCCTCAACCCCTGCCTCTTCATTGCAGCCCTCTTCTTCTTCAAGCTCTCACAGTCTATGTATGGTCAGGAAGCCACTCACGACCTCGTTTTTTGGCCGTGGAGGTATGTGCCTTTTGCTTCTTTTACTCCATGGATTATTGGGTATCTCTTAAATTTTTCTTATAAGCTTCAAATCCTAGTTTCTTTATCTGGCTTTCAATTTACGCTCTGTTTGGTCGCATAGAAAAAGAAAAGAAAAGAATAATGAACTCGTTTAATCCAAATAGTGGTAGTGGACTTAGTAAAGTTGAATTTTTATTTTTTTTGTTTTTTTTAATGGGTCTTATTCAAAATTTTATAGTACTACTATCTCAATTCATTTTCTGAGCAATGTGATGCAGTATCGGGGTTTCAATTTACACTTTGTTTGGTTGCTTAGCAAAGAAAAGAAAAGCATATTGAACTCGTTTAATCCGAATGGTAGTAGAAGACTTAGTGAAGTTTGAAATTTTGATTTTTCTTTTTCCTTTTTTTTAATGGGTCTTATTCAAAATTTTATAGTACTATCTCAATGAATTAGCTGAGCTATGTGATGCAGTATCTGGGTTTCAATTTACACTCTGTTTGGTTGCTTAGAAACGAAGAGAAATGAATATTGAACTCGTTTAATCCAAATGGTAGTAGTAGACTTAGTAAAGTTGAAATTTTGATTTTTCCTTTCTTAATGAGTCTTATTCAAATCTTATGGTACTATCTTAATTCACTTGCGGAGCAATGTAATACAGTATCTGGGTTTCAAATTACAAGCTGTTTTGTTGCTTAGAAAAGAAAAGAAAAAGCATTTGAACTTGTTTAATCCGAATGGTAGTTGTAGACTTTGTAAAGTTTGAAATTTTCATTTTTCTTTTTCCTTTTTTTAATGGGTCTTATTCAAAACTTTATAGTACCATCTCAATGCATTTGCTGAGCAATTTGATACAGTATCTGGGTTTCAATTTACTCTCTGTTTGGTTGCTTAGAGTAGAATTGATTATTGAACTCGTATAATCTGAATTGTAGAAGTAGACTTAGTGAAGTTTGAAATTTTGATTTTTCTTTTTCTTTTTAATGGGTCTTGTTAAAATTTTTATGATGGTGTCTTAATGCATTTGCTGAGCAATGTGATACAACAGTGGTGAATTTGAAAGTTGTTTCTGGTATGAATGTATTATTTGTTTTATTTATTTTTATTTTAAAGAACAGCTTACTGAATTTTTATGATTGTTTTTAATATGTATTTTGTGGCTGAGCCCCTTTTTATATTGCTTAATTATAGAAATTTGATGAAATTATTTATACTCATGGATTTGTGAACAAAGTTTGGTATTTCAGAATATCAAATCTTGTGTATTTAGATTTTTGGAGCTAATTGTATAAGGTTGTGTTTAGTGCATAAAGCTCCCACTTTTGGAGCTGTTTGTCTCATATGTTATTACGGTTTTCCCATCTAGGTGTGCTTACTGTAATAAAAGTTTACTTTTGATGTGTAATTCTACACTTAGCTAATGCCAGAGTTATGCTATAGAAAGGAACTATCTAGAAATATTTCAAGTAGTATGTATATGAGAGCAACGTGCTTATTGATGTGAACTTTATACTCATGAGACACCAAGGAGCTAAAGGAGTATGGGACTAAAATTGTTTTGGTATCTTGATTTGACTCATTAAGCAATGATGCAAGAGAATGTTTAAGAAAGTGATGAATTTCTTGCTATAATTCTGTTTTCTTTGTGGAGCTAAGTGTAAAAATATGAGATTCAATGAATTTTTTTTAGTTGATCTAGATGGGGCTGAAATGAGCTTGATGTGTGTTTGTTAGCATTATTTGATCGAACCACAAACATGTTAAGGACAAAACTATTTTTTGGAAGTCTGTGGAACTGGGCTTTCAATCTCCTTCTCTCAAATAAACTTGTCTCTCAAAGTTGTTCAGAAACATAAGAAGTTTTTCAAGCAAAGGACTTAAGGATCATACCATTTACAAGGAGAGGACTAGATTTGGAGAATTGCATGTGCTCAATACTTGGAAAGGAGCTTTCCCAAGTAAACTTGTACCCCAAAGTAGCCCTCAAATATAGGTTCCTCAAGCAAAGTGAATTATGGATCATGCTATATACGAGGAGATGAGTTAGTATATGCATGTCTACATACAAGTTACTGATGCAGCCACATAACAGAAAAGAAAAAAAATCCTGGCATCTCAAGCCCTTTTCATGAGTTGGAAGTTTGTAATTGGAATAGGATTTCTCATGGTGGATAGTTGGCTGGAGTTTTATTTTTCAGAAAATTTTATCCATATGCGTATCATGAATTTGAGGCACTGACATTACACAGTTCTGCAATTTACTTAAGGTTAATACTTTGATTGGCTGCCTAGCCAAATAAATTCTAAGGTCTCTCTCTTGCTCTCCCCCCCATATGAAATTTCAACTTGTATCACCTGTTTAAACTCATATGGGAAATATTCATTTTGCTCACAGTAAAAGTTGTGGGGTTAAGAATTGCTGCTTCCAACCAATCTCGTTGTAGGCAACGTGGAGGTTCTCTTGCTGCTGGTATGAACCTTTTTGACCGGTTTGCTAGGGTTGTCAAGGTGAGATATCAGGAATTGTTCACATGCATTTATGTAATATTTATTGTGGTCTGCTTATCACGATGGCTCCTAACTGCTATTTGTTGTATAAAACATATAACATGATATAGTTTTCTCTTTTTTGCAGTCTTATGCAAATGCAGTAATAAGTTCATTTGAAGATCCAGAGAAAATTTTAGAGCAAACAGTGCTTGAAATGAATGAAGATTTGACAAAGATGCGTCAGGCTACAGCACAAGTAAATCATCAGTATCTTGCTCATTTCTAAAATTTCCTTTCTGTCAGTTTATTCGCCTGGATTTTTCCAAATTTTTTTCATTTGTTTAGTCTGAAGTTTCTTTTTCATTCTTTAACTCTTTTTTGATCTTCTATTTTATAAAAAGGCAAACTAGATACTGTATTATAATGCTCATTAAACATATGGGTGGTATTAAACTCTTGATAGACTTGGATATCTTATAATTCTCTGCTCTATGCATGGCCAGTGCATAACATTGAGATTTTTATCCCTCTCTCTCCATCTTCATGTGTGAAATTGGTGTGTTTTTTTTTTTGGGTGAAGGTTTTGGCATCTCAAAAGCAGTTGGAAAACAAGTACAAGGCTGCGCAACAAGCTTCTGAAGATTGGTAATTTATTAGTGGAGTTATTACCTTACTTATAAAATAAAATAAAATAAAAAAAGAAGAAAGAAAGAGTGGAGTTATTACCTTGGTTTCCTTAGTATAGTGGTGAATACATTATAATCTGTTGATTTAAATTTAATATAGGTATCATAACTAATAAAAAAAATTAATATAGGTATCGTAGAGCACAATTAGCTCTTCAGAAAGGAGAAGAAGATCTTGCACGCGAAGCTCTAAAGAGGCGTAAATCTTATGCTGTAAGTTTCATCTTTAGAGGTGTTTTTAAGCTAGTAGTTCAGATTTGTCATTTTGGATTTATAATGAGAATTCTAACTAATTTTGAAGGTAAAATGCTAGTAAGTGATCAATAATGATCCTTTAATCGTTTCTTTTTGTTATAATTTTCCTACCATGACCTCTCCTAGACCCTGCAAAAGTGGGAGCTTTTTGTACTGGGTATGACATTTTTATCTTTTTTATGATAAATAGTGCAATTTGTGTTTATGCACTGTGCTTACATTGATTGCATAGATCAAGCCTTCATATTATAAGTCCACATCTGTAGGTGAAGCTCCTCGACCTTACAAGAAATGGGGGGAAAAAAAAATTGCTTTGGGTTTACAATAGAAGATGATAATTTGAATCCCTTTCCTGAAATGTGTGTCATCAAATTAACTTGTATTCAGATGGGTTTGGCAAATTAGAAACCAAGATTTACATATTATAGATCAACAAAACATCATGATGAATTTGTTCTTTTCTCGCTTTTCATGATCTTACGTCTACCTCCATTGCCTGGCAGCCGAGATATCTTAGAAAGGGTTATGAATAGAAGAATTCTGGACAAAATATAGCCACTAGGCTGAGGAACGGGCTATGTAGTTTAGCTTTTATTTATCTACTGCTATCATGTATATCAGGATAAGCTGCTTACATAAAAAAATTAAAATTTTTTGAATTGACTGATTTTTGCTGATGCAAGAGGGTGTGACTAAAAAGGTGGAGCTATGTAGGCATGCCTTGGAAGCTGGACCATAGTAAGGCAACACTTTGAAGGATTTGATGTACACAATGATGATTATTTTTAAATCTTTTTGCAGGATAATGCTAATGCTTTGAAATCTCAACTTGATCAACAGAAAAGTGTTGTTGAGAATCTTGTCTCTAACACACGGGTATGTAGATATATCTTTTCTCATGCTTCATTCACGTCTATTTGTGGTTATTTTAATTGAAACTTATGTTTGAAATACTGTTGTTTATTAGTTGTCTGCATCCCTGCGAAGGAGCCATGTTTTGGTTTGATGTATAAAAAATTGAACTAAAAGGACGCATCTTAGTAATATAATTGGCGAAACAGAGCAAGTTGTTATTTAGAATGCATTTAATTAGTTTTTGTTTGTCAAAGTTCGTATTACTCGTTTTAGGTATTGTCAAAAAAAAAACCCAGCTATTACGAGGGCCACAGAATTGTGGGAGAGAAGCTGTGATTGTCTTGTTATAGATTTCAGTTACATAGTTGTATTTTGAACTTTAAATGAAGACAAGAAGCTAGGCAGAAAGCTGAGGCAATGACTTGTTTCTATATTCTATCAAAAACTAACTGAAATGCTAATTATAATGAGATCAATTTTGTTTGGTGTACAGAGACTGACGGATTAACTTAGCCATATGCTGGCTGTATTTGCAATCATTTTTTATTTAATAACTATCAGAATGTTAATTGAGTGTTATGAGTATACATCAAGGAATTTGTTAAACTTCATTCTATAATTTCATTGTGTAGCTTTTGGAGAGTAAGATACAGGAAGCAAGATCAAAGAAAGATACTTTGAAAGCACGTGCTCAGTCTGCAAAGTTTGTCTTCCATCACCTTTTCCCATCATTATGTTCCTTGCTGATCTCTTGGTTCCTTAATGTTGTTGGTAATGGCCACTTTGGTGTTCAGGACTTCGAACAAAGTGAGTGAGATGTTGGGGAATGTCAATACAAGTAATTCTCTTTCAGCTTTCGAAAAGATGGAAGAGAAAGGTGAGACATTTAGACTGTCAGAATCCTCTCTAAATCCATGTATTACCCATTTTGAATAAAAAAAAAATAAAATTACAATCTTGGTTTTTTCTGCATTTGACCTCTCCTCCTCCCCAGGCCACTACTGAAAGAATTGAGTTTCAATTCAGTCAACCTTTTTCCTTTAAAAATTGAAAAAAAAAAAAAAAACTTTATTACATGCAGAAAATGCTGCTGGGTTTGGAATCTAATCATTCCTCTTTTTAAAATAGTCTACCATTGGCTGTATGGCCTACTGTACTCTGATTTGAGGTCATCTTGTGTTCTAAATGATTTTACTGAAGACATTTTAGTACTCTTACGGTTCTTTTAACCATCAAGTGCAAATGCAGTTGATTTCATGGGACACTTGGAGAAGATAATGATAGAGGACACTGAATTTTGTGTAACTTTTGAGAATGTAGAAGATCATGATACAATTTTTTTTTATAAAAAACTTCAAGGGATTATCGGAGCATCCATGCATGCACGCATGTGCACACACAAAATTTATTTTAAGAACTCTTTGTCATTACTTGGGTTTTATTTTAATTAACTATTTGTCCATTGGGTCTTATTTTAGACCTTTTTAGCAAGTTAGGTCATTAGTATTTTATTTAATTTCCTAGTGTCAAAGTTTTTTTGTAATCAAATAAATGGGCTTTGGCCTAAGTCAATTAGGGTTTAGTCCTTGTAGTCTATAGAAGTCACTATTGTACTCCATTGGGGAGGAGAAGTTTATGATTGATTTATAAAATTTCTATTAGAATTTTTTCCAATGACTTTGTGGTGGTGTTGATTCTAGGCAACCATAGTTGCAGATTCTTAGGTTTTCTGTCCTGCTTGGTAATTAAACCGAACAACTTGGTGCATATTTCTGGATTTATTTTATTTTACTTTTGTTTTCCCACAAATTTCTCTAGAGAATTTCATCTTGCATGAGAGAGAGAGAGAGAGAGAGAGAGAGAGAGAGAGAGCACTTTCCAGTCTTTGAAAGGGGAGAAAATGAAATTTTTTATTTTATTTTTGATTGAAGTCAAGTGTACTAAAATAAGCTCACTATGCTATATGTTTGCTCCTGGCGACATCCATGAGTACATGCTTTGGTTGGCTAAAGTTTTAAACGCAAAGATTCAAAATATATTCATCATTGTGTCCTGTAAAGTCAAATGGAACCCCTTCAATCACATCTGAAAACACTGGTTACAATAGTACTTGATAATATTGCTTTTTCTGAACTAAAATATGTAGGTCACTCTTTGCATAACATCTTATTCTGCAGTCCCTGAAGAATGAATCTGGATGTATCATACTGATTGCATTTTTTTTTTCCTATTTAATTTTGTTTGACGTATTTAATTTAATTTGATTTAATTTATTGTTTTTCATCTTGATAGTGTTGGCAATGGAATCCCAAGCAGAAGCTATTGGTCAATTAACTACTGATGATCTTGAAGGAAAGGTAGTAATCGTTTACCATTCTTTTTTCTCCCATTCCATATCTTGTGAATTTAGATAGATCCCTACAACTGTTGTGTCTATTCTGGGATCAAGTTATTCTGGTATTAAGTCGATGAGCAAAGCTCAGTACACCATGTGGAAATTTGTTTGGACGTATATGCTAAATTTAAGTGGATGTTTGTTATAATCTGAATCTGAAGTTTAAAGTGGTTTTTCAATTAAAAAAATCAGATGCTGATCATTTTGGAGTTTTTTTTTTTTTTTTTTTTGATAAGTAACATAAAAATTTTATTAAAAAGAACACAGTCCAGTACATAGGAAATGTACTAAAGAGGCAAAAACATCAAGAAACACGATTACAATGATCAAGCAAAACAGGAAGGGAAAGACAAGAAAAAGATGGTAAAACTAAACACCATTCGAGAAGAGTAAAAAAGAAAAAAGACTTAAACTCAAGAATGAACCGTTCACATCCCTCAAAACTTTTATTATTCCGTTCCCGCCAGATACACCACATCAAACTGTGCGGCACAATCCTCGATATAGCTATATTGCGATGTCGCCTGAAATTGCATGACCAAGAATCCAACAAATCCACTACCCTTTGTGGCATCACCCAACAAATACCAAACAAGCAAAAGACCACACTCCACATCTCATATGCTATAGGACAGTGAAGGAAGAGATGATCTACAAATTCTCCACACCTTTTGCACATATAACACTACTCAAGAACAACAAATTGCCTCTTCCGAAGATTATCCATAGTTAGAATCTTGCCTAAAGCTGTTGTCCAAGAGAAAAAGCTACACGAGGAGGAACCTTCGATTGCCGCACCATTTTCCACGGGAAAGAAACGACAATAGAAGGGGATAGAGAATGATAATACCCACTCACCTCGAAACCTCGACTGCTAGCTGGCTTCTAACAAAGTTTGTCAAAATCAACACCTCGCACCTTCATGGAATAAATCAAAACCATAAACAAATCTAAAGATTGTGACTCTTGATCATTCACTGAATAACGAAACTGTAAGTCCCAAAATATTCTCCCATTTGCGTAATGTATAACCTTAGAGACCGAAGCATCCCTTGTTCTACTAATGTTATATAAATCTGAAAACGCCTCCATAAGAGGACAATCCCTACACCACACATCATCCCAAAACTTTACTTGAGTACCGTCACCCACATCATACTGAAGGAACTTGGAAAAATTCAACCAACCACTTCTAATGAACTTCAACATACAAACACCATATGCCCCAGACACAAATTTTGTACACCAACCATCCCACTCATTCCCATACTTCGCCTTAATGACCCTTCTCCAAAGGGAATCATTCTCCAAACCATAATGCCACAACCATTTGCCTAATAAGGCAGAATTAAACCTTCTCAAACACTGAATGCCTAACCTTCCATTCTTCACTAGCCTACATACCTTAGACCAATTTACTAAATGAAGTTTACGTTCGTCACCAATACCAGTCCAAAGAAAATCTCTCTGTAATTTCTTCATCTGCTTAGCCACCTTAGCTGGAATAGGGAGAAGAGAACGAAAATAAGAAGGCAAGCTAGAAAGGTACTCTTAATAAGGGTAACCTTCCCCCCTAGATAAATACAACCTCTTCCATCCGGCTAGCCTTCACTCCATCTTCTCCAAAATAGAATTCCAAATTGTTTTATCTTTAAAGGTAGCGCCCAACGGAAGACCTAAATATTTTAGCGGAAGAGTAGACTCCCTACAACCCAAAATCTCCACTAACTCATGTAGATTATGCACGTCCCCAACTAGAACCAATTCATACTTTCCTAGATTAATTTTTAACCTTGACACCTCCTCAAATCTGGAGAGAATTTCACACAGAGCTGTTATATGATTGATGTCAGCATCACAGAAAACAAGGGTATCATCTGCAAACAACAAATGAGACACCGTCATTAAGGAACCAGTCACATTCCCAACTATGAAGCTTGAAAACTGTCCTGCTGTAGCAGCTGCAACCAACATATGGCTTAAGGCCTCCATGACAATATCAAAGAGAAAAGGGGATAAAGGATCACCTTGCCGAAGTCCTCTAGAACTCCCAAAAAAATCAGATGGGGAACCATTGATCAAAATGGAGAATTTAACAGTTGATATACAACACCTAATCCACCTTCTCCACTTTTCAGAAAATCCACACCGCTGTAACAAAAACATGAGAAACTCCCACTTCACATGGTCATATGCTTTCTCAATATCCAGTTTGCACAACACCCCCGAAACCCCTACCTTCAATCTAATGTCTAAACACTCAGAAGCAATAAGGACAGAATCTAAAATCTGTCGACCTTTCACAAAGGCATTCTGGGAATCTGAAATAAGACTGTGTGCCACCCTTCGAATTCGATTGGCTAACACCTTAGCAATAATCTTGTACAACCCTCCCACCAAACTAATAGGCTGAAAGTCCTTGACATCCACAACATCATTTTTCTTAGGAATGAGTGCAAGAAAAGTAGCATTAAGGCTCTTTTCAAACACAGCATGGGCATGACAATTATGAAACACATTCATAATATCTGTTTTCACAACGCTTCAACAAGACTGAAAAAAATGCCATTGTAAAACCATCCGGACCTGGCGCTTTATCACCATTGAAATCATGGACCACTCCAAATACTTCATCCTCATCAAAAGTTCTGTCCAACCAAGTAGCATCTTCCTCAGAAATTCTAGAAAAAACAACCTCATCCAAAAGAGGTTTGTGGACCTCATTCTCTGAGTATAACTGCCTATAGAAATGAGTAATGCACCCCTCAATGATCCCCTGATCCGTAGATAACTCCCCATCCACCATAAGCCTATCGATAGTATTACATCTTCTGTGGGAATTTGCAATACGATGAAAAAAAATTGTGTTCCTGTCTCCCTCTTTAAGAAAGAGAGCCCTAGATTTCTGCCTCCAGCAGATTTCTTCCAACAAAGTTGTTTTTTCTAACTCTCCACGAATTCGTTCCTTTTCCATACTTTCCTCCGTTGTAAGAACACTATCACCCTCAATAACTTCCAACACATTAAAATCCTTCCACAAATTCTGCACCCTAAGTCCTACATTACCGAACTCCTTCACATTCCATCTCTTCAAATCCAATTTCAACATCTTTAGCTTGTTTGCCAAAGTATAACTGGGAGTTCCATGGAAATGATAGGACTCCCACCATGAACACACCCTTTCCACAAAGCCCTCATCTTTTAACCACATGTTCTCAAACCTAAAAGATTTTTTGCCTCCTTGTAAATTCCCACCCTCAAGTAGGATTGGAAAATGATCTGATAGCAACCTAGATAGTCGGCGTTGACAAATAGATGGAAATTTCTCCTCCCAATCCGTTGACAAAAGAAACTTGTCCAATCTAGATCTTGAAGCAACCTCTCTAGAATTAGACCAAGTGAAATTCCCCCTAACCAGAGGCAGATTAACTAGGCTTTGCTCTAAAATAAAAGCTGAAAACCGATGCATAGCTGTAGTGAAATTCGCAGAACTAGAACGTTCAGAAGGAAACTGCACCACATTAAAATCACATCCCACCAACTACATAAGCCAGATAACTCCTCCCATAAGAAATGGTGTTCAATGCATTTAATCTTTTGTGTCACTTTCAATCTATCTTGCATGATAAATTTTGCTACATGATTAAGTGATTCTTCAATATCTTTGACATATTATTTTGTTTGAACTAAGATGCGTTTTGTGTTACTGAAATTCCTCACCATAGTACACATATCTAACAAGCCATGCTATTGTGTAATATGTCATAGTTGCTATTAGAATAATGGTTGAGTGATTAAATTCATTATTTCCTACCAGTTTAAGCTTTGGAGATTAGTGGTAATTTATCATGGTATAAAAGTAGGTGGTCTTGAGTTTGAACCTTGTTTGTATTCTACCTCTCCTTTAAAGTTAATTTTTTCATGTGTTACACCCTCCTTATTGAGGGGAAGTCTTGGCCCACACATGAGAGGGAGTGTTTGAAATTTATTTATTCACACCAATTCCTATCAACTTAAATATTTGGGACAAGTGATAATTTATCAGTTGCAATGCCATTATAAGTGGTATGTGGTAATGAGTTTGAGTCACGGACACATACTATCAACAATCGTGCCCTACTGGGCTTGAGGACTGCCTGAGTTCATCGTATATCTCCATAACTAGGTTGTGGGAGAAGATGGCTCTCGAGAGGTATGGCAGTCTGTCATTGATATGTTTGTTAGGGAGGGGAATATGATGTCATCTAGCTTGGACTAATTGAGAGGTATGTTGTATGCGACTGACTGGTTAATGCATTCATGTACCAGTGATGTGAATGCCCAGTGGAGAGCAGCATTTATATGCAGTCCATATGATAAAAAATTCTGCCATGGTCTGGTCCTTCTCAGAGTTCTTAGACCTTCCTCAGCTGAATTCTCTTGAATTCTAAATCAGCCCTATTTTGCAATTATTCATCCTTGGACAATTTTAAGTAGATAGTGAGTGGGTTTTGATAACTGTCATCTCTGATACACACACAGACACATGGTTGTCTTAGATGTTCTGACATACCCACTAGGGTGCAAGCACACTTGCTTGTATGTTGGTAAAATCAATCATTGTTAACATATGGATTGCAAAAGCAAGCCTCAGAAAGTAGACAAGAACTTTAACACTATCCACGTCGCATTTATGGCTCTCTTTTCCTTTCTATTGCTTATGAATAACATGATTTAGATATGTTTATTCTCCTAAAAAGAAGAAAAAATGGGGCAGTATTAGAAGAGAAAGTAGGGAGAAAAGAGAGAACAATTAAGAAGAAGGATATGGATAGCCCTGACATAAATCATTGTCAAAGTTAGTGTTATAATTACTTTTTATTTTGAAAGTATGATAGGGTTAATTTGGTATCTGGTATGAAAAAGATTAAGAGAAACTGTTTGAAAAGTCAACTCAAGTTGTTTTATACATTAGCATTGATGAGTTGGAAAGTTGGCTCCTCCTCACTCCATTCTTATTTATGGATTTTATCGTAGAAAAAAACATGAGTTAACAAGGTAACTAGTGACATGCCCTGAATAAGACTGAGTACTGTAGATGGATCATTTAATTGACCATAGTTAGTTGGGGGATTGAGGCTTAATTTGTTGAGTTTATCTTAATACTATAAGTAAATTATGTTTCAAATATCTAAAATCATAATGGTTTTAATTGTGAGACGGTTTATCTCACAAATTTACCTGTTGTCTTTTTTTTTTCTTTTTTTTCCCCATCTGATTATCTCGAATCAATCATCTGACATTCAGTTGATTGTAGTGCATGATGACCTTACTGATTTAATCCAAGCTATTGATTTGTCAGACAAGATAATATGGTTTTAACTGCGTTGAAGGTTCCTCCTCAGAAAATATACATCTAATTTTGTTATGCATTATCCATGGTGCAGTTTGCATTGCTAGAAGGCGCATCAGTTGATGATGATCTAGCAAACCTGAAAAAAGAATTATCTGGTAGCTCAAAGGTATGCCTTATACAGTTATACTTCCTATTATAGGGAAAGAACAGTGTTGGTAAAAGTGTAAGGCCAAGCGCAAAGATCTCTTGGAGCCTAGGTGCGAAGCGCAAAGCGTGAGCGTGCACTTGATTGAAGTGAAGCTCACATTTAAAAAAAATAATTTAATAAATTTGAAAATAATTATTAATGGGCTATACAACAATCAAGTGATCAAATAATCATATAAATTGAAATAAAACATTTTATATACTTCATATAGCATTTATAATATAAGCCCTCCTATTGTAATTTTACCACAAATATTGCAATTTTGAAAAATACAAGGCTTGCTTTTTTGAATGTGCTCTCATTTAGAGGCAAAAAGCGCTTGAGCCATGGTGCTTCACGCTTTGTGTGCTTCTACTAACACTGGGAAAGTTTGTAAGCATCTTTTGCTAAAATAAAAAAATTTCTGCTTGTTTGGGTTTAAAATTATATGGGTTGCAATTGTTTCCTTTTCCTTCATTTTTCAAGGCAAGCAAACAGGCAGTTTGTAGAAAGGTGGGAAAGAAAAGTTTTGACAGGGCTGAAAGCTTCTAATTTTCTTATTATTGCTTTTTCCATTTTCCTGTCTATTGCTAGGACACTGGTGGAAGAGAGAAAATTCAGTATCTATTTTAAAAATTATTTGGTTAAATATTTCATTTATATTTTCCGGCTTCTAAACCACCACGGACTGTGCCTTGTTTTCCTTCTTTTCACAACAGAAAGGAGAGCTTCCACCAGGAAGAACTGTCAGTACCAGCTCAAACAAGGCATATCCATTCCGAGATTCTGAAATTGAAATGGAGCTTAATGAACTAAGGCAAAGGGCAAAGGATTTTTAGACTTACAATTTTTCCTGTCTTTTTTTCTCCCTGGACTTTCTTCTTTCAAGCTCAGGTTTGGTTTCATTTTGCAGTCAGATTTAACATTGTACAGCCAAAAGGCCAAACAGATAAACATTGTATAGCTAAAAGGCCACGCTTAAATCAATTATAGTGCTGTTTGGAGGGATATGTAATGAACAAAGCTGCATGCTTATGTATGATAACACAATTTTCATGTTCCAAGTGTATGACTACAATTAAACTCTGGGGTACCGTAGCCTATTAATTTATATTTACAATGATTCTAAACAATTCTTCTATAGGTACCAAAAGTTTTATCAAATCTTTCATTTTCTCATGTATTTACCTCACTTGAGCTCACCACAACACAAATGAAAATTAGAGTTTTTGAAAAACTCGGTAGTTTTTTTCCTTGTCTATAGACTTTATTCTTAAAATTTTCTTTGATCATTCGTATTTGTTATACAAACAAGGGTATACACTGAAGAATGTGGGAGTCTACTTTGGCCACTATTGGATTGCACTTTGTGACAATGGGTCCTGCAACTAATTGAGTTAATATCTATTATAAGGTCAAGTGAGAATGGCTGCACAGGATGGGTTCTTTACTTCTTTTTTTTTTTTTTTTGCCTGGTTTTTTTACATGTCTATAATTGGTTGAGACTGCCTTTGGGTCATCAAATACTCATCTTTGAGGTCTCAGCCTCTCAGCTACTTTTAGAGGCAAAATCTTCTGTCAAACTGAAGACTATTAAATCTGTTCTAGCCAAGGATGATGAAGTATCCTTGCTACATTAGCGCTTTTGACCCTTCTGACTTTGGGCCATCAAATACTCATCTTTGAAGTAATATTTAACATTGTTGAAAACTTCAAATTCAATTTGTGAGTTGATGAAGGTCTCAGCCTCTCAGCTACTTTTAGAGGCAAAATCTTCTGTCAAACTGAAGACTATCAAATCTGTTCTAGCCGAGGATGATGAAGTATCCTTGCTACATGAGTGCTTTTGACCCTTCTGAATGGTTTGAAAGTCCAAAAACTGAAGTGCACTATGATCATTAGCAAAACTCAGGTGTCATCTGGGTTGCTTCCTTTAATATAATTTTCTCATTTTTTAGCAAGGTCCATTCAAAAGCAAGAACAAGATGAGCAAGTCAATTCAAAATTTCCAACCTTTGGACTTTATTAACATGTTACACTAAATCAAATTTTAGTTTTATACTTTTGTGATGCCTTCTTTGGCTTTGCATTTTTAAATTTATCTTCTACAAAGTGCCTTAAGATAGTCTTTGGGTTATCAAATTCTCATATTTTTGAAAAGTTCTTAGAATTTAATTTGATAGTTAATGTATGACTTAGGCTTCAAGGTAAAGTATCTAGATATTTTATGTATTAATTTTAAGAAAAATAAATAGTATACACATACATGGAAAGTCATTTGACTTTTTTTGCCCCCTCCCCAAACATGGGATTATTGTAATTTGTATTCCGGACATAAAGAATAGTACATGTGGAACAAAGCAAAATGCTTAAAAATCCAACTAGCTAAGAATTTATTTCTCAAAAAACATCTCCATTCTAAAGCAAAGAACAAGACTAAAGATTAAATCAATTCAAAATTTCTAAACTTGGACTGAATTAAAATGTCACCCACATCAGATTTCAGTTCTACACTGTCACCCACTTTGAAGTAGATCCATGACCAATTATGCCCTGCACTCATCCAAACTTTTAGCCGTTGACACATTCATACACAGGAGCCCATGTATATTTGCTTTACCCAGAAAAACCTAAGAAAGTCCCTCCTCATAATTATTTTAGCTCTAATAAATGCATGACTTATTCAAAAGTCCCTCATCAACACGTAGCTCTTAAAAATCCCACCAAATTCAATACCCCTAGTCCAAAGACATTGGGCACAAACTACAAACTCTAGCCTATAAATACCTTCACATAATTCATACTTTGTCACACATCCACAACCACAAGAACTTGGCAAAAAGGTCATAGTAAAGAATACAAAAACAGTACAAACCCTTTTTCTAGTCTCTTTTACATATTTTGTGCAAGATGAATTTCAGAAAGACAAGCACCCTTTTGATCATCTATGTTATTTGTGTGGCTATATTGGGCCATGCTGGGGTTGAAGCAACCAGGGTGTTATTTGAGGATTTTGGCAATGCTAATCAACTCGAGACACAGTCCCATATCTATATGAAGGCCAAGGACATCATGGCCTATTGGCTCCAAAGGTTGCCATCTGGACCTAGCGCCGGTGGTAAGGGTCATTAATTCATTCAAGTTGTGGAACAGAAAAGTTTTATACAAACGTACGTATCCAAGGGAAACAAAATGTGCATGATTTGGGTTTTTTTATTTTTTTTATTTTTTTTTTGTATTTGTTTTTAATTCTTTTTCTTGCTTTAGATGTACTGTAGCTTTTGCTATGTAGAAGCAAACTATACAATGTAAATGAAAACAAATAAAATTCATTCATCCAGTCAAATTCCTAAGCCATTGGTACTATTATTAGTTTATAATTCTTGAGATTTGTAGCAACTTGGTAAACTAGAGGTGATATGGTAACTTTTTAGGTACTTGTGTTATGAAAAAAATTGGCAATTATGGAGTGCAGAATAATATGGCGACAAAGGTGCTGTATTCAACCATAAAATATTGGTTTGAAACAGAAGCACCATATCATTCTTGATTGTATCTAACATCACAATCCAAAAAATAGATAA
The DNA here is from genome assembly GCA_019022515.1 of Quercus aquifolioides. Taxonomy (NCBI): domain Eukaryota; kingdom Viridiplantae; phylum Streptophyta; class Magnoliopsida; order Fagales; family Fagaceae; genus Quercus; species Quercus aquifolioides. The sequence goes on from JAFHAW010000060.1 coordinate 32,463, forward strand.
AATTATCAAACATGAGACAAATCAATATAATTCGATATAAACTTAAACTCTGAATTCACATTGATTTTGGGTTCAAAATGCCCCAATTGACGTAGCTCTTAAGACTCAAATATATGATAATAAAAGATTAGGTTAGGTAACACAGTATCCTCTAGTAATATTATTATTAAACTTTGAACAACACAATTTGAAACAAGATACACTTGAGTTTTTTATATAGCTCCTCTATGTCTTGGTTAAATGCTAATATTCCTCTAATTGTATCTGAAACTGTAGGACACTTAAAATATAAAATACACCTTAGTAAATGAAGTGGATATAAAAAAATGTAGAAAAACATATTTCTAGTTTTCTACCATGACAATTAGAAGGTTAGTTATAAATGATGTATGATGCAAGAAAGGAAAGTAACAAAGTACACAACTTTATAAAGGTTGTGCTACCACTTAAGAATGCGTATTGAATATCATTAGTAATCATGTACATTCAGAAATTTTACACTATGCCCAATAAATCATGATGTATTAAATCGAAAAATATGTTAATGTCATTCTGGGGCCACATATTATCTAGTTGGTATGAATAAGCTTGCCAATCATAATTGTAATATGGGGAACTCATATCATTTCTCATCTGCTAATCAAAATTAAAATTAGGAATGTATCATATAAGATTCTTTACTAACAAATCTTCAGTAAAGGATTATTCTCCAAAAGTCACAACATACAAGTTCTTAAAAGAAAGTCATTAAAGGGTGTGTGTCCGTGTAGATTTTTATAACAATTACTCTCTCTCTCTCTCTCTCTCTCACACATAAATAACGTGGAACTTAGTATTTAAAAATTAAGAAAACCAACTTGAGAGTAATTCAAAAATCCTAACAGACAAATTTTAAATAGAAAGCATTCCAAAATAATCACAAATAATTCCATGAGTCCAATTGTCTCATTTAGTAAAATTTAACTATAAAATTAAGTAAGACCAAATTTTCATTACGATATTTAAATGAAACTTTCCCTCCCATGTTGTTGATGAGCATTATAATTTACATAATTTTCTAAAATATCTTTGGTAGGAATATAGAAATGAGAAATATTTTCTTCCCAAAAAGCCAATATATATATATATAGGCAAAACTTAGAGAAAATTCAATCAAAATTTGAAAATAGAATCCAATTTTGCGCCATGTGTTTAAATTTATGTGGAGACCACACCATAATTATCCATTTAAGTTTGTGCCATATGTCCATTTAAGTTTTTTAATTTTTGTGCCAAGTTAGTTAATGAGTGTAAAATACTAATAATCTAATATTAATTGAACTATAAAATAAAATATATAAAAAAAAACTAATCACATATACTCAATAAAAATTACCATACAACAAAGACCACCATACGTTTTATCTTATTAAAAATTAGAAAAAAAAAATTATTATAAGTAGTATCAAATTTAGGTAAGAATTGTAATATGTGACTAATTACGTTTACATTTTTTAAAAATAATTTGACTAATTATTTATATTTTTATGATAAAAATTGTGTTTAATTTTAAATGTATTCATACGTGTGCATGTGTTACATGCTAATTATAAGAATAACATAATTCATTTATTTAGAAAGAAAGTGAATTATGAAACCAGGGGCATTGTAGAAGCATGCTTGGATTATCTACTCAATTATCAGTCTAACTTTGAGCCCAACTTAAGCAATTATAGGATAGACTTTCTATCCAGAATTAAATTTTGTTTATGTTTTATAATATTAAGTTGAAATTTATTTCTCACACCTCATTCTAATGTTCAAGGTAGGTTTAACCTAATTGAGTTTATCCATGAAAAGGTATCAATTGCATGCATGTGTATATTCTTGCCTAGAGAGAGATGGAGAACGGTTTAAAAAATTATTTACCATTTCAAAATTGGAGCTAACTGATCATGGGTGCCATATATGAGTGACAGTCAATTTGTTTTTATATGTTCTTCATAAAATTGAAGAAAACAATCACGTAGATCAAATACCATATTTCTATACTTTTGAACACATCCTGATCCAGCCATTGCAGCCTTCAAAAACATGTGGTCAGGCTTTGCATTTTCTCTGCAATGTATAAAACTGTCAGTAACACATAATACACTCTTCAGGTTTCACTTCTATCAATTTCTTACATTGTTCAACTTTTTCTTCAATGCAAATAGAAAATGGTATTTTCGTACACTATCAAGTTTGAAGGGATGAGGGAGTGATATTGGAAGTGAAGGGGGATGGGAAGCGGTAAAGGCCATATCATTAGGTTGAACTTTAGCAACAATAAGGATAATCAAATCCATCATCAGTATGATGAATTTCCTACCTATCATTCTTATTCCACTTGAGATTTTTATTTTTTTTCCTAATAAAAATTTAGAATAATGGATATGAGTTAAACTGTTTAGCTTCATATATAGTTCAATGATTATAAATGTTTAAAATAAAGAATACAGTCTATAAATTGATTCTTAAATTTTTTTTTTTTTATACAAGTAAGTGCTGTTTAAGAATTATGATTTTAAAATGTATGAGCAATTTTTAAGTGGCTTCCATTTTAAGTAATGCTATTTTTTTATAATATTAAATTTTAGATTTTAGGATTATTTTTGTGTTAATTGGCTTCCAGTTTAACTATTGCCTTTTGCACTGGGTCATAAGTCATCAGAATATTTTTTAGATGCAAATTTTGTTTCTTGCTAAAGTCAAGCATGCTCATAAGAGTGCAATTACTTAAATATATAAAACAACATGATCCAATAGTAAAAATAAATTGCTTCAAGGAATCCATTTTAATGGCTTTAGAAGAATATATTGATTCGAAAAGAGTGATAAACAAGTCATATTAGTGTATATGAAATTCAAATAATAATTTTACTTGTCATTTAAAAGACAACCTATATGACCTTAGTTATATGCCAATTAAGTCACCATCCAAAAACTCATTTTAAGGAGAAGAAAACGTATCGGAAATGAGTTTTTGTGGATTATGGTGGAACATTTAATTTTAATCAATGGAATAAACAAAGCCGATCAAATTGTAATAATTCTTTGAATGATTGCTTAAATAAGTCCAAAAGTTATATATGTATACATACATATATATATATATGGGTATGAGTTAAATTGTTTCGCCTTATACGAGAAGAGTAGAGGGAATGTCAAGAATAGTGAATATGAGAAATATCATCAACAAAACTCAAGTGGATGATCTGTGTTGCAAATTTAATGCAATTTCCAAAACTTGTGAGATGCAAAAAGAGAGAAAAATGTATGCCTACTACTACGGAGTCGTAGTAATTTTCAGTACGTCAAAGAGAATGGTATAGTGGTGGCTTACAATTTGCAGTACATCAAGCCCTAATTTTGAAATAGTAGTATATATATATCCCAAATAATAGGGGCTAAAAACTACTTCGGCTTGGGTTGATGTACTAAGCCTCACAAGAAATATCATTTTAAACTTAATATTTCCAAGTTGGGTTAGGTCCAAACTGGATCAAACACAAAACCAAGCTCTACATAGACCAACAATCTAGAGTCCCTTGCATTGAGGATGGAAATTAAAGTAATTAAATTCTAGAACCCGTGCTCTCATTAATCTATTGAAGGTCTCCACCTCTATAATAAAGAGGGAAGGGGACAAGGGAACCCCTTGCCTCAATCCCTTTCCCATGAAATAACCCACTCCCCATTTAGAGAATTTGAGACTAGGGTTTTTAATGCAGTCCTTCACTCCACTGTCTTGTTAATCATGATGGACTAATTCATTTAAGTTGGACAATGGCCACAAGAAGTCTTGATAATAATTAATTGTACTGTCTCCCTCCATTTAGAGAGATCATCTACCCTCCTACCTGTAACATACAAGAAATGAGACATTTGATTTTTGGCGAAAATACATGTTTGGTCCCTACATTTTGGCCATATTTTTGTTTTGATCTCAAACTTGATTTTGTGCCTACCTTTGTCCTTAAAAATGAAAAATCATATCTATTTTGATTCCTATTGTCAATCCATTAACAGAAAATTCATACGAAGTAGATGGAGTGCCATATTGGCAAGCTTTGCATTTAGAAAATAAATAATTGATCCTACGTATTATTAGCCACACATCCATGTTGTATTCACATCAGCAAAATTCATTTGGCATTTAAATAATGCCATGTCAGCAATTTTCTTTTTTTTTTTAATTGAATTTTTTAAAAAAGACAGAAAACAATAATTAGTTAAAAAAAGCTAAAATTAGTTCAAATTTCTTTTTCTTTAACCTCATCAGATTAAAGCAAAACCCTATTCTCTCTCAAATCTCAAACTCTCTCTCTCTCTTCACCCTCCATGGATGGAAACTCTCTCTAATCTCAAAGTCTCTCTCTCTTCACCGTAGCTCCAAGGTTGGAGCTCGCAAGCTTGGCCTTCTTCTCCACCACGCGCCGCCGCTATCGTGGTAGTGTGGGACCCAGTAGTCGGCCTCTCCGCCATTGATGTCCAAGCGGCGGAGATATAAAGTGATGAACGGTTCTTGATGGGCTTTGAGGAGCCGGTGGAGACAACGTTTGGGGAAGCGAAATGGGCTGAGGAGAAAGAAGTTGATGTGGAAATTGAAAGAACATGAACAGTGGGGTTTGCTGGAGATTTGGGTTTGGCGATTGCTGGACATTTCGCATTTTGACATTTCTTTCTGTTTTGTTAGTTGTTGACTTGTTGTGGTATTGTAAGTTTCTTTGATTATGGTTTGGTTTGGGAGTGGATGAGTTGGGAATTTATAGGGAGGTGGGTTTACCATTGCTGGTTGCTGGGAAATTTTGGAAGGCTTTGGAAGATTTGATTAAGTGGTGGTGCTTTGTTGGTTGCTGGGTTTCTATTCTTTTGCTTGGATTTGATGTTCATGTTCTTTGATTCGGTGGTGGTGATTAGGGGGTTTTTGTTTGTTTTTCCTGTGGTATTTTGTTCGATCTTCATCAACGATTCAATCGGTCTGGGTTTTTTGTGTGTTTGTTTGCCAAGAAAATTTATGGGTTTAAAGGCTAAGGTTTGCTTTGCTGGAGATTGGTTTGGTTGTTGGGTTTATGGGTTTGGTTGCTTTGCTGGAGATCTGGGTTTCGGTCTGATAATTTGCAGGTTTGGGTTTGGGGTTTGCTGGAGATTGATTACGGGGAAGAACGCAAAGAACATGAACATGTTCTTCTAAAAAAATAATGCAAGGAATAAACAAGAAAAAGAAAAAAAAGACAAGAAAGATATTTAATTAATTTATTTTGTTTTGATATGTTTTTTTTTTTTTGGTAAAATACGATTGCATTAAGAACTACGGAACAAAAGAAGAAACAGTACACATCGTGGTTAAATACAAACCATTCAAATCAGAATTGAAAACAGTCGCTAAGTCCACAGGCGGACACAAGAAAAGCTTAAATCGACTGTCCTGAGCAGCTCCCATCCTAGCCAGCCTGTCTGCACTTCGGTTAGGTTCTCAAAAACAATGCTTAAAGCGAATTTGGTGAATCTGTGTAGCCAGTTGTCTGCAGTCATCAAGCAAGGGAACAACCAAACTGTTGGTGCATTTTGAAGCAGAAAGAACATCAATTACAGCTTTGGCATCCAATTCAACTTCAACAGCATTAAAATTTCTATGAGCACAAATCAACAACCCGTCCCTTAATGCCCATAATTTGGCTATGAAACTAGAAGAAATTCCTATATTCCTTGCAAATCCCACAACCCAGGCACCTTCTTCGTCGCGAATAAGTCCCCCACCTCCTGCTAACCCCGGATTTCCAAGGGAAGATCCATCCGTGTTCAACTTAACCCATCCACGCCCAGGTTTCTCCCATCGGATATGCTTGGCAACTAGTTGAGATGCTATTTTTGGGAAGTAAGCACAATGAAAGAACTCTGTGGCCCTATGAACTATATCTTTGGCTAATGATGGATTGGGTGTTTTGCTGTTGAACACAACCTGATTTCTATGACTCCAGAAAGTCCAAACAGCAAAGGAAAACACAATTTTCCAAGGAATGGGAGGGCAAAAATCTACCTTATCATTTGCACAGTTAAATGATAACCACGAATGAAAGTTTTGCACAAAGAAGGTCCTATTACTGACCGATACTCCCAGCTGAATCCATATATCCTTAATAGTGGGACAATCTCGAAGAGCATGAGAGATTGTTTCAACACCGGATTGACATAAAGGGCAGGTGACATCAGTATTAATGCCTCTTGTTGCTATGCGCTCTCTAACCCCGACACTATTATGGCAGCATTTCCATAGAAAAAACTGAATTCTAGGGAGAGTTTTTAAATCCCAAACCCACTTCCCGTGGAAAGGCTCAACAGTTCCCAAATTTTCTGCAAGTCTATAAGCACTGTGAAGATCAAAATCTCCATGTTTGGCCCCCACCCAAGCCAGTCTATCTTGACTTCTAGTAGTTAGAGCGAAATAAAGAAAGTACAAGAAAGACAAAGAAATGATAAAAAAAATAAGGATTGATTTTCTAAGAATGTGAATCATGTTATGGGGAAGAACACAACAAACATGAATATGTTCTTCTGAAAAAAGAAAGGAATAAAAAAAAATTAAATTGTTTTAATTAATTTTTAAAAAATTATAAATTCATAATTTTGCTTTTAATTTTTTGTAATTTTTTATTATTATTTTATTAGCTATGTTAGCATCTACCATGTCAACAAGGCACTCCGTTTGCCACATATTAATTTTCTGCTAGTAGATTGACGGTAGAGACCAAAATGAATATGATTTTCCATTTTCAAGATCTAAGGAATAAAAATAAGCCCAAAATATAGGGACCAGAAGTACATTTTCGCATTTGATTTTTGAAAAAGTTTATATATAAAAAAATTAGATAAAAAATTTCACACTTATTAATATGGTAAATTGTTAATAACAGATAAAAAAGGGTGATGTAAGTAATAAATTTAAAAAAAAAAATCAGTAAAAACTTTATCAAATCAACTGTTGTGAAATTTATGTGTGCTTATGGTTCTAGTCTTTGACTTTTTCCTCCTATCCTAACATGGGATTATTGTGTTGAGGATAAAGAAAAGTACACAAAGAACAAAGCAAAATGCTTTAAAAACAAACATGCAACTAGGTATTTTCTCAAAACATCTCCATTGAAAGCAAATTTAGAACAAGACTAGCGATGGAGTCCATTCAAATTTTCTGAACTTCGAATTGAATTAATTGTCACTCATTTCAAATTTCAGTTCTAAAAATGTCACCCAAGACTAGCGATGGAGTCCATTCAAATTTTATGAACTTCGGACTGAATTAATTGTCACCCATTTTGAAAGTTCAATATGGGTACGAAACACCCTTGAACGTTTAGACCCTAAATTACAAAAATACCAATTCAAGCTTTATATCAAACAATTAATGTGCGGAACATGATAATAAGCTTATAACAGAATTGATAAACAATCTAAGCCAAATATAAACACATCCATAGCATTAAATATAAGGCAAAGATAAAGGGAAGAAAGATGCAAACACACGGACAACTAGCCCCAGTTCCAGAGGCCGTCCTGAGAAGGGCTAGGTGACGCTTTGGACGAGCTAGCCCCAGTTCCAGAGGCCGTCCTACGTTGCATTTCTTGAAATTCTTCTAAGGAAATGCCAGGAACCCCAGACGAATAATGCTCGTCCGAGGAACTACTACTATAACTAGTGCTACCCTCACCACTCTCATAACTCCCAGACGAGACGTCCTGATACTTGTCTATTTCTCTCTCTGTACTACTAGACGAAGACATAGCTAAAATAAAGATCAAGACGAAAACCTAAAAGGAAGAGGAAATACCTGACAGAACTAGGACGAAGGCTAGACGAGAATTTTGGACGAGATAGCAGAAAGGAGTTTATGAGAAAGGTAAAGGGCAAGAAAGAGAATGTGCCTATTTATAGGGCCCAGGAGTAGGGTCAGCGAAGCGACACCATCCACTAAGAAGATGACACGTGGCAATCGCGTGGGAAAATGTAATCGATTTAACTGCTCAATGAATTAAATCACGACACGTGGCTACATAAAGGGAATTAAATCCCTATAATATCCTCGGACGACACCCTAGACAAGGGGGCAACTGATGGGATGGCAAAAATCACATCTATGGTTCGTCCAGAGGAGTCGTCCATGATTACCAGTTAGCCAAACGGCCAGACCATCTCTGATTCGTCCAGATATGTCGTCCTGAAATTTTGATCAATTGAATAAATTTCGGGAATCAGGTCAGAAGAGTCGTCCATGTGCAAAGCGCATGGATGACCACACAACAGTCTGACAAAGAGTCGTCCATAGGCATTGCACATGGACGACCACACAACACTTAGCAAATTCTGGAGCGGTTAATCAACCCGTGTTCATCGCCACCAATTCCTCCCAAGTATGTAACTTCCAGCAGCGATTGTAATTTCTATAGCCGTTGAGGAAGTTATGTCCAGATTCCACAAATTTGGGGGAAGTTATTGAACCTATAACCGCCCCAAAGTTCCCTATATAAGGACCGGTCTAAACCAAGCAAAGGTATGAGATTCTGAGATTTTTACTCCCAATACAGTTAGAACTCCATTCGTGAGAAGGTACTAACTTAGTCATCGGAGGGTCTTAGGTCGGTCCACCCTGGTCTCCTTTGATATTTTGTTTGTCTTTCAGGCCTTCGCTACCACTTTCAGCCCATCAAAGCTGAGTTGTCCAGCCTACTGATTCTATTCTTCATCAATATATATAGGTTATTTTAGAGTTTGAATGTGTAAATTTGAAACATTTTTCTATTATACATATTCTGATGCAAATGTTCTAAAACATAAATAATAATATATTAGTTAATCAAAGAAGCCTTATTTTATTTGGGAGCATTAGACAATTACCTAAGCGCCTACATGGTTGAGGCGGCACTGTAGGTAATATCCTAGAAATGAGTCATTTGACTTTTTGGCCTATTGTATTGAGGACATAGACAACGGTGAATATTAAACAAAGCAAAATGCTTAAAAATCCAACACGCAACTAGGTGTTTTCTTAAAACACATCTCCATTCAAAAACAAGGAGCAAAGAGCATGACTAGCGATGAAGTCCATTCAATTTTTCTGAACATTAGACTGAATTAACAATAAAGTCTCCCATATCAAATTTCAGCTTTGACGTCCCATTGATTTTGGGTTTAAAATGCCCCAATCGAAATAGCTCTTAAGACTCAAATATACGATAATATGAATTTAGGTAACACAATATCCTCAAGTAATATTATTATTAAACTTTAAATAGCACAATTTGAAACAAGATACGCTTGAGTTTTTCATTTGTCGCCTCTATGTCTTGGACAAATGCTAATATTCCTCCAATTGTATCTGAAACCATAGAATACATAAAATATAATATACTCCACAAAAAATGAAGTGGTTATAGAAAAATATAGAAGAACGTGTTACTGAATAGGATTAGTAATCATGTAATCACGTGCATTTAGAAATTATACACTATTCAATATGGAAATGAAAAATATCTTTGGTAGGAATATGGAAATGAAAAATATTTTTCTTACAAAAAGCCAATAATAAGAATATCAAAATTAATTTATTTCTAAAAGAAAGTGAATTACGAAACTAAGGGCATTGTAGAAGCACACACGGATTATGTTATCTACTTAATTATTAGTCTGTCTTTGAGCCCAACTTAAACAATTATAGGCTAGACATTTTATATAGAATTTTGGTTCCTGGTTTTTAAAATTAAGTTAAAATTTCATTCTCACACCTTACTACAAAGTGAGTAATGTTATAATCTAATTCTAATGTTTATGACAGGTTTAACCTAATTGACTTTATCCATGAAAATGTATTAGTTGCATGCATCGGTATATTACTACCAGGAGAGAGAGAAGGAGAAGGGTTTATAAAATTATTTACCATTTCAAAATTGGAGCTTACGCATGGATGGCTTATCTGAGTGAAAACTCAATTTTTTTTCATATGTTCTTCATAAAATTGAAGTCAACAATCTCGTACATCAAACCTCATATCTATATACTTTTGAACGCATTCTGATGCAGCCTTCAAAAACATGTGGTCAGGCTCCGATTCTTTTGCACAATGTGAAAAACTCTCGATAACACATAGTACGCTCTCTTTAGGGTCAACTTCTATCAATTTCTTACATTTTCAACATTTTATTCAATGCAAATAGAAAATGGTGTTTTTTACATTATCAAGTTTGAAGTGATGAGGGAGCAAGATTAGAAGCAAATGGGGATGGAAAGTGTTACAGGCTAGATCGTTAGATTGAACTTTAACAAGAATAAGGATAGTCAAATCCATCATCAATATGATAACTTTACTAGTCATCATCCCTATTCCACTTGAGGGTTTTAAAAAAAAAAAAAAAAAAAAAAAAAAAAAAAAAAAAAAAAAAAATTTAGAGTAATGTGTATGACTTAAACTGTTAGGCCTTATATATACTTCAATTGATTATAAATGTTTAAAATAGAGAATACCATCTGTAAATTATATTTTTTTTTTATACAAATAAAAGTTGTTTAAGTATTATGATTTTTCAATGTATGAGCATTTTAAAGTTAATTGGTTTCCATTTAAGGTATAATTTAAAAAAAAAGTAATATATAAATATATAAATATATATATACACACAGAGATATATATATATATATATATATATCTCTGTGTGTGTGTGTGTGTATGAAGTATGTGCTATTTAATATTTTAATAATATTAGATTTTAGGATAATTTTAATATTAATTGGCTTCCAGTTTAACTATTGCCTTTTGCATAGGGTATAAGTTATAATGATATTTTTTTAGGCGCGCATTTTTCTTTTTTGCCAAAGTCAAGAATACTTATAAGTGTGCAATTATTTATAAATAAATATTTGAAAAGACGTGATTCAATAGTAAAAATAAATTGCATCAAAGAATCCATTTTAAAGGTTTCAGAAGAATATATTGATTCGTAAAGCATGATAAAAAGGTCATATTAGTGTCTATGGAATTCAAATAATTCATCTACTCGTCATTTAAAAGACAACCTATATGACCATATAGTTATATACAAAAGTTACTATCCAAAACGTATCGGAAAATAAGCCGTTACTAATCCAAAAGTTATATATATATATATATATATATATATAATATGAGTTTAGAAAATGTGACTTTTGGTGGAGAGGAATTTATAAATTATTTTTGAAAAAAGAGGAATTTATAAATTAAATGGTTTTTCTTTTGTAAAATAATAATGTCCCTTGGTTTCTCTTTATGAGCTACTAAAATAATGATATGTGATTAGTTGAAAGTTTTGAGCCAAAATCATTAAAAAAAAAAAAATTGAGATCATTTGCAAGATCTATTATAAATTTTAAATTTTTGTCAATTAAAATCAAAGAGGTTGATTCCGTACCATAATGGTCGGTATATTCTGTTCTAGTAGCTACGTCGGTACAAAAATGTGGTCATTTTGTGCCGGTTTTAATATTGCACATATCGGATCATTTTGGTCATACCGGTAAAAATATCGGATACTGGTCAATAAATACATTTCGGGTCGAAACAAAAAATCCTTAACAAGGTGGCATAAATCTGAATAAGCCAAAAAGACCTAGAAGAAAGAAGGAGAAAAATGAAAGGAAAATGCACAATAACTTTACAAAATGAAGTTAGAATCTTCATTATTATGAAGTGAGAATCACCTCTTCTTCTAGACTTCAACTTCATTATTCCACTTCACATTTTTCTTTTACCATCTTCTTCTTTAAGGAGTTCACAATGACCGATTTGCTTCTTGTGTTTTGTAACTTTGTTCTCTACTACACTTCACCCTTCCTTGGTCTCACCTTTTGCTTTTTCAAAGTAAGTACTGACTAACTTGTATGCTTGGTCAAAAGGGTACACTTGCCTTTTAATTTTTTCAAAGCATCAGATGATAATTTGAATTGGTATCACCAATGTTTTGACACGTGGGACTGGCATTTATTGGGTTTGGTGGGAGTTTGATTATTAATAGTTTTTACTTTTATATATTCATGTTTTATATGTTCATGTTGATAACTCCATCAAAAGGAAATACAAAAAGTTGCCAAAGTCATATATTGAGCTTATTTTATTGTTCGGTATGATTATTTTTGCTAATTTATTTTACTATTTAATTTATTTTTAGTTTTATTTATGAGTTTTATTGTACTTTTTAGTACTATTCATGAGTCTCACTATATTATTTTAACTAACTTTTACATTTATCTACGGTACTTTTAACAAATTTTTTTTTTTGTTTTAGCAAAATAAGAAGATCCCAAATAGACCCTGAGTTATTAGAAATATAACTTTGTATATTGTATAAGATAGCAAAAAATAGCAATAATTTCAAAACGATACATCGGTATTAAATGGTACCAAAATATTTTGTTTTCCTGATCAAACCAAAACAACTTTTGGTATAATATTGACTCCTTTAATTAAAATCCTGATTCACGATTAATTTAAAAATATCTATGTTTCAATCGAAGTTCTTCTTAAAATATTATTAAAAAAAAATTGAACTATTTTATACAAGTTCAAATCAATCGGAATTATTTTATGCAAGTTCATATTTAGCCTCGGTCCAACTGCCCAACAATGATAAGTCTCTTTTCTTGTGCACTCTTGTCTATTCAACTGTTTGCACTCTCCCCAACAGCCACAATCACAATTCCTTTACCACCAACACCGATCTTCGCTCGCGCCACTAAGAGGAGATTGCCAACATCATCAATGGCCACCCGTCCACCACTGCAGGTTATCAGTTACCAAAAAAATAAAAAAATAAAAAGAACCCAACACAGCCACACCAACCACCACCACCAATAAATAATAATAATATTTTATATTTGATAACCCGGACCACCAATAAAGTCTCTTTTTTATTTATTTATTATTTTTTGTACGAGGTCCCCTATTGTATTTGGGATCCGGATCCTCTCCATTTCCCTTTGAAATGGAGAGGGTCCAGTACATGGCCAAGATTTCTTTAAAAATTGTAGGATCCGGATCCTCTCCGTTTCCCTTTGAAATGGAGAGGGTCCAGTACATGGCCAAGATTTCTTTAAAAATTATCAAGGGCCAGATATCTGCCACATCATTTAAAATGTAAACACCACACTTAACTGGGGTTCAATTTCTTTAACTCAACCGGACAAAGACAAACCACGGTCTCTCTCACCAAACCCAACTGAATATTTCAAAGATCAACAGAAAATGTTTGCTTCCACGCTTACCCTATTCAAAAAATTTCAGAAACTCTCTCTGACTCTCTCTCTCTTCCAGCCGAACATGCCTCAGAATCTCTCTCTCTCTCTCTCATGCCTCAAAAAAAAGCCACCAGTGATGCTTCGGTTACCTCTCCACCGAAGAATGAATGTGAACCAACTATGTTTCAGCTACCCACCCAAATGTGATTAGATCTGGTAATCAAATTTATGAATTTCTTTTTTCTTTGCCAAATATCATCCCTTTGTTTCATTTATAGCACTAAAATTATCTATTTCTTTCATTGCTTTTTTTATTTTTAAATCTGATTCATTTATTGTTGAATGTTTTTGAGATTTTTATAATGGGTATGAAGCCCAGTACCAGTAGAGTGTGCGTGTGTGTCAATGGCCAAGGACTGACTGGTGGAGATTTTGTTAGGTTATGTCCTCTGATGCCGATGTTTTTTATGTCTGCTTCTTTATTTAGTGCATTGATAATGTTTTGAATGAACTCAGAATGAAATAACAGGTTTGTACTATGTGATATTTTAATATGAACAATCTATTGATGCTCCAATCGACTGACAAATAAACAGGGCAAACAGAAACAACAATTATCTTCTCACTTGAAGATATGTTAACACCTAGAATCCTATAAAAAAATAAAATAAAAACTAAGGAGTGAGATGAGGTGGGGATGTTCAACATATATCTCCTTATGATGTTCTGAGATGGAACCTGGCTATTAACAAGTTGAAAGGTGACAATTATGGTGTTGCTCACGAGGATTGTTTGGGTTATTTGTTATACATTTAGCGTGTGTTTGGGATAGTGATATGGCGTTGGACACATTGCTACATGAGAAATGTAGTTGCTGCAGAATTCTTCTATTTCAATACCACTTCACCATTATCTTTATATTTAGCTGAGCTTTACCATTAGTTGAATATTTTTATGCTTATCTGAATAAAGCCAAGCTTAAGATATCTATGCTTGGCTATTTTTCAACTACAGGTTTAAACTTTTGCTATAAAATCTTGATGAACTATATCTAAGTGTGTTAATACCCATTGAGATCTCTATCTGCATAGTTTCTTTGTCTGGAAATTTATGAGCTAAAACATGAAATCCCTCTTGAGCTTCCATTTTATTGAATGTAAACATCAATGTCTGTTGTGGCACACACCAATGCTAGCATTTGTATATGCATATAACAAATTTCTGTTATGATGAGAAAATTTATATTTGTGTATCAGCTTTGATCTTAAGCATGTATAATATTGTAAATTTCAACTGCTGCGGGGCATGCCAAAGAACATTGTGGTTTGGGATTGGTAGTAGTTCCTTATTTTGTAAATTTTAATTTTTTTTAGAAATGCACAAAAATTGTTTGTGAAAATAAGTTAATAACTGTTAGAAACTTTGAAGCTTAATGCTAAGCCATTTTATATGCAAGATTTGCAGTTTTCAGGGAGATTCATCAAGTTGATAAATGTTCCGAGCTACTCTCCAAATGGGCTGATTCCATTAACTTTCCGCTCACAGAAGAGATGTGAATTGAGGCAAGGAACAGAGTACAGGAAATCTCTCGAGTTTACCATGCCATCAAGGAGGGACTAGATTTTTGACCCCTTAAAACGACAGTCAAGGAGGTCTTTGTGTAATTTAACACAAACCATCACAATGGAATACCACTGTAGTTAATAACTTTTTTTTCAATTTCAAATTTTCAATTGGCTAATTCCAAAAGCAATTTTGGTTCTAGGGAATTCAAGAATCAATTGATGGCTTTATTTTGATGAATATATGTAATGTATACAACTCTGTTTTGCGAATAGTAGTGAAGGAGTTCTGTTACTAGCTTTTTAGGCCTTAAATGTATTTCAAAAATTTTATCCTTCTAAATGGAGTTGCTCTTCTATGGTATCTCATGCCAGGTTCTAGCCACATATATCAAAGAGTTCTACAAAGCAAATTCTAACCAAACGCAAAAGCTACAAAAGCTACAGCACTACCAAAGAAATCTCACAAATTCTAACCAAATGCAAAAGCTACAGCACTACCGAAGAAATCTCACAAATATGAATGCTGCAACTCACATATATCAAAGAATCAAACCACAGCACCTCTCTAATTTTATTAACCACAGCCCAAAGAGAGAGGTAGAGCCTCTTTTACAAATTGAATTTGCTATAACACTCTGCTTATTCAGGAGTTGTAAAAACTCAAAGCTTTTAAAGATGAAGAAAACTAAATAGAACTTAGTTTTCTTATTGATGAGTAAAAGTGATTACAAGCAACTGAGAATAGATAGAAAAAATATAATCCCTTATATACAAAATCTGGAAAAGAAATAAGCAAAACTAACTAACTTCCTTGATTAAGTGAGAAAACTGTTTTAATTTAACCACTAATTACAAGCTAACACGTGCAGTTAATTCATAACAGAAATTGGAACTAATCTATCTAAGTGTTTCACACAAACAATTACTAAAGAGATTGCAAAATGTTGTTGTGTCACTAAGTGTCATCAGGTCCTCATTTACACAAAACGACCTCATTTCTTCTTTAATCTCACTCAGTCTTCTTCTGTGTTTTGTACTTTGGACTGGTATCTTTATTTCAACAGTAGTTGATATGCCATAGTTGGTTTCCAAATTTTTTTGGGTCTTCTTTTGCACGCACACCTCTACAAGCAAAAAACAAAAGTCGACTAGGTCCAATAGAGATAAACATAGCTTTAAACCAATGGACTTTCATGCTTCCAAATCATATCAGGATTAGCATTCACAACAATTGCCTTCCCAAGTATGGAATGTGATCCATTGAACAGTATCTACAGGGAAAAAAAAAGTTAAGAAAAAATTAAGATATCCAGGCCAACAATTTAAGTAAACTAACAAGTAATAACACCAATAGTGATACCAAGGAATTGTAAAAGGTAATAAAAACTTAAAAGCCATTTCAAGGAAAGATCCTTCACATAAGTTCATGATATTTGCAAACAATTTAAAGCACACAATTCCAGGAAGATAAGAACATGCCTGGTCCTTCTCATATACTATAGCCTACTCTCTTGACATATAAAATAAACATATTGCAGGAACATATTTGCAAGAAAATGTTTCCCGAACAGCCTATTCACAGGGAATGTGACGTGGCTTTTCTACTATTTTTAATTCCTCCTTTACTCTATGTTCCCTTTTTTTCTAGGAAATATTTGAAAACAGAAAATGACCACTCTAAAATTAAAAATGCAAAGGGAGTTCGAATCTCAAAAATTCTTGAACGCGACGAATAACAGATTGGAAGAACATTTTAATCATAGAAAACTGAACTAGATGATCATAAGATTGAATGCCTGTTAGATTGGGAAGATTATTTAACATCTTATGAACTCAACTTACCGTCTTCCCGTTACTAGTTTGAATCTCAGCTTCCTCTCCATTTACATTTATTATTTGTCCATCAATCCGAACTAATTCTGGATCTCCAACCCAAATGTGAGAGCCAATAACAATGTTCTTTGGCATGCCCTGCAGCAGTTGAAATTTACAATATTATACATGCTTAAGATCAAAGCTGATACACAAATATAAATTTTCTCATCATAATAGAAATTTGTTATATGCATATACAAATGCTAGCATTGGTGTGTGCCACAACAGACATTGATGTTTACCTTCAATAAAAAGGAAGCTCAAGGGGGATTTCATGTTTTAGCTCATAAATTTCCAGACAAAGAAACCATGCAGATAGAGATCTCAATGGGTATTAACACACTTAGATATAGTTCGTTCAAGGTTTTATAGCAAAAGTTTAAACCTGTAGTTGAAAAATAACCAAGCATAGATATCTTAAGCTTGGCTTTATTCAGAGAAGCATAAAAATATTCAACTAATGGTAAAGCTCAGCTAAATATAAAGATAATTGTGAAGTAGTACTGAAATAGAAGAATTCTGCAGCAACTACATTCCTCATGTAGCAATGTGTCCAACACCATATCACTATCCCAAACACACGCTAAATGTATAACAAATAACCCAAGCAATCCTCGTGAGCAACACCAAAATTGTCACCTTTCAACTTGTTAATAGCCAGGTTCCATCTCAGAACATCATAAGGAGATACATGTTGAACATCCCCACCTCATCTCACTCCTTAGTTTTTATTTTATTTGATTTATAGGATTCTAGGTGTTAACATATCTTCAAGTGAGAAGATAATTGTTGTTTCTGTTTGCCCTGTTTATTTGTCAGTCGATTGGAGCATCAATAGATTGTTCATATTAAAATATCACATAGTACAAACATGTTATTTCATTCTGAGTTCATTCAAAACATTATCAATGCACTAAATAAAGAAGCAGACATAAAAAAACATCGGCATCAGGGGACACAACCTAACAAAATCTCCACCAGCTAGTCCTTGGCCATTGACACACGCACACTCTACTGGTACTGGGGTTCATACCCATTATAAAAATCTCAAAAACATTCAACAATAAATGAATCAGATTTAAAAATAAAAAAAGCAATGAAAGAAATAGATAATTTTTAGTGCCATAAATGAAACAAAGGGATGATATTTGGCAAAGGAATCACACAAAGAAAAAAAAATTCATAAATTTGATTACCAGATCTAATCACATTTGGGTGGGTAGCTGAAACACTGTTGGTTCACATCCATTCTTCGGTGGATAGGTAACCGGAGCATCACTGGTAGCTTTTTTTTGAGGCATGAGAGAGAGAGATTCTGAGGCATGTTCGGCTGGAAGAGAGAGAGTCAGAGAGAGTTTCTGAAATTTTTGAATAGGGGTAAGCGTGGAAGCAAACATTTTCTGTTGATCTTTGAAATATTCAGTTGGGTTTGGTGAGAGAGACCGTGGTTTGTCTTTGTCCGGTTGAGTTAAAGAAATTGAACCCCAGTTAAGTGTGGTGTTTACATTTTAAATGATGTGGCAGATATCTGGCCCTTGATAATTTTTAAAGAAATCTTGGCCATGTACTGGACCCTCTCCATTTCAAAGGGAAACGGAGAGGATCCGGATCCTACAATTTTTAAAGAAATCTTGGCCATGTACTGGACCCTCTCCATTTCAAAGGGAAACGGAGAGGATCCGGATCCTTGTATTTGAGGACATAAAAAACGGTACACATAAAACGAAGCAAAATGCTTAAAATTCCAACACGCAACTAGGTGTTTTCTTAAAACACATATCCATTCAAAATCAAGGAGCAAAGAACATGTCTCGGCAATAAAAAAAAAATAAAAAAAAAAAGGGCAAAGAACATGACTAACGATGAAGTCCATTCAATTTTTCTCAGCCTTGGACTGAATTAACAATTAAGAGTCACCCATATCAAATTTTAGCTCTACCATGAAGTAGAATGACCAGTATTTCTCTGCACCAATATTGACTTCTTAATTCTTACCTCATGTCAATAACAAGGCCGTTAAAAATAAAATAGTATATTCAAACTTTTAGTAGTTGACAAATTCATACATGGGAGCACATGTTTACCTAGCAAAACCAAAGAACTTACAGCTATTTTTCAGACTTAACGTTCATGACCCTTTCAAAATTCCCTCGTCAACACGTAGCAATAAAAAGCCCACCAAAACTCACAGGGTACAGACTCTGGCGCCTATATATACCTTCACATAATTCATAGTTTGTCACACACATCCACAAGCATTTAGCTAAAAGCTCTTTTCAAAGAATACAAAACCTTTTTCTAGTCCCCACACCGCTTATTTTGACCCAAAAAACCATGATGAATTTCAGAAATACAAGCGCCCTCTTGATCATTTTTGTTATCTGTTTGGCTATTTTAAGCCATGGTGGTGTTGAAGCAACAAGGGTGTTATCTGAGGATTTTGGCAATGCTAATAGCCTCCAGACAGATTCCCATATTTATGTGAAGGCAAAGGACATCATGGCGTATTGGCTTCAAAGGTTGCCATCGGGACCTAGTGATGGTGGTGAAGGTCACTAGTTCATTCAAGTTGTGAAATAGAAAAGTCTTAGACAGATTACCCAAAAAGAAAAGATACATACATTGTTTTGGTGTTTCTTTAATACTTTTATTTTTTATTCTTTTTCTTGGTCCAGTGCACTGTAGCTTTTGCTAAAATTGCTAGAAGAATACGAAAAAATGTAAATGAAAAATAAAATTCATTTATTCAATCAAATTCATTTGTCCTCGCATCCACAGGCATGTATTGTATATACTAATATACACATAAATAATTTCAACTTCGAAATTGCATGCTACAGATTCAGTACTATACGGTACTCAGTTAGAAATCAACGCGTTGAAGAAGGCAAAGGAAACAATAAACAATAAATATGATTTATCCAAAATGATCAGAGAAAAGAGATCAATATTATTGTTTTCCTCTTAACTTTTTTTTTTAAATTTTTTTAGAGAGTTTCATAATTTATGGCGTCCGCTCATGACGATAACTCTTTATTATTATACCAAGATACCAGGGGCGGACTTAAGATTTCAAGCTAAGGAAGCAGAAGTATAAGAAGAAAAAAAAAAATCCAAATAGGTATCTATATTTTACTAACAAACTATTAACCAAGATCAATACACAAAATCATTGTTTTCTAATATATTAAGATTTAATCATTTAAAAAAAATACAAAATAGTAATGTTTCTTAAGAGCATCAACTGTTGCAAAATATATATATATATATATATATATATATATTCACAAATCAAAACTTACTTTTACTACTTTAATATAGCATTTGAAATGTTTTGTACAATATTTGGTTTTTTAAATACTAAATATTTACCATTTAGAACACTAAATGGTTGTACTCTAATACTACGCTGACTGAGATTTTTTATTGTTTATTTTAAAATTTTGTTTTTGTTTAGTTTTTGAGTTGGGCTAGGCTAATTAAATTAAAAGGAAGAAAGTCTAAGTTTTTGGAAGAGTAAAGCAAGAAATAAAAAATATATATAATCATTAATTTTTTTTTTCTTTGGGCTAGGGGACCCAAAATTTTTTTTTCCTCTTTTATTTGGGAGCATTAGAACATTACCAAAGCGCATACATGGTTGAGGCGGCACTGTAGCTGCAGGTAATATCCTAGAAATGAGTCATTTGACTTTTTTTCCCCTATTGTATTGAGGACATAAACAACGGTGCATATTAAACAAAGCAAAATGCTTAAAAATCCAACACGCAACTAGGTGTTTTCATAAAACACATATCCATTCAAAAACAAAGCAAACTGCTTAAAAATCCAACACGCAACTAGGTGTTTTCTTAAAACACATATCCATTCAAAAACAAGGATCAAAGAGCATGACTAGCGATAAGTCCATTCAGTTTTTCTGAAAAATTGGACTGAATTAACAATAAAGTCTCCCATACCAAATTTCAGCTTCGACGTCCCATTGATTTTGGGTTTAAAATGCCCCAATCGACATAGCTCTTAAGACTCAAATATACGATAACATGAATTTAGGTAACACAATATCCTCAACTAATATTATTATTAAACTTTAAATAGCACAATTTGAAACAAGATACGCTTGAGTTTTTCATTTGGCGCCTCTATGTCTTGGACAAATGTTAATATTCCTCCAATTGTATCTGAGACCATAGAATTCATTAAATATAATATACACCACAAAAAATGAAGTGGTTATAGAAAAATGTAGAAGAACATGTTACTGAATAGGATTAGTAATCATGTAATCACGTGCATTTAGAAATTTTACACTATTCAATATGGAAATGAAAAGTATCTTTGGTAGGAATATGGAAATGAAAAATATTTTGCTTACGAAAAGCCAATTATAAGAATATCAAAATTCATTTATTTCTAAAAGAACGGGAATTATGAAACTAAGGGCATTGTAGAGGCACACACGGATTATGTTATCTGTTGGGTTCTAAGACTTTAGATTTAAATGTATTAGAACTTTAATTTGTAATATTGGCAAACCATGATCAAAATGTTTAGTTTTATTTTAGACTTACTCAAACTAATGTTTAAGTGTAAAGTTGGAATCGAGTGTACTGTAGGATTTATTGTGTAAATCTGCCTGGCTCGATCGATCGAGAATTATACTCGATCGATCGAAGCTTGTGCAGATTGTCTTTCTGCAGAATTTTCAAACTCAGCCCAAGCCCGTTTGACATGTAGGGTTTTATGTTTTGCCTTAAGTATAAAAGGGAAAACTCTAGCCACATTTTGGGGTGGCTCTTTATGCTGTGTGTGTGAATCTCTTGTGAGATCTAGAGGTGTTTGCCTTCATACACACTTAAGGTTTTCAAGATCTAGATTGATGTCGAGAGCTTGATGATCAATTCAGTTGTAGTTTCAAGAGCTTAAAGATACACAAGTGGAAGTGCTTTGTACTTGCTGTGAATCCAAGAAAGAAGTAGTCTGTGGACTCAGAGCTGTCACGTGATCGTGGTAGTAAGTTTCCTACTCAAGGTAGCAATAGGATGTTAGCGGTCTAAGTCGCTACTGTGTAAATTTCAATTCTTTCATAGTGGATTTGTTTTACTTTGAGGATAGTTAGGTTAAATCATTCCTAGGTTTTTTATCGGTTTGGTTTTCCTGGGTTATCATATTGTTATGTTCTTTATATTTTCCGCTGCTTTACATGATATGATATATTTGTGTTAACTTAGATCTGTATAATTTATCTAAATTAATCACTTGACTAAATAACTAGGTTAATCTAGTTGTGTTTAAGGGGTCTAAAAACGTACATTATCTACTTAATTATTAGTCTATCTTTGAGCCCAACTTAAACAATTATAGGCTAGACTTTTTATATAGAATTTTGGTTCCTTGTTTTTAAAATTAAGTTAAAATTTCCTTCTCACACCTTACTACAAAGTGAGTAATGTTATAGTCTAATTCTAATGTTTATGACAGGTTTAACCTAATTGACTTTATCCATGAAAATGTATTAGTTGCATGCATCGGTATATTACTACCGGGAGAGAGAGAAAGAGAAGGGTTTATAAAATTATTTACCATTTCAAAATTGGAGCTTACGCATGGATGGCAAATATGAGTGACAACTCAATTTTTTTTCATATATTCTTCATAAAATTGAAGTAAACAATCTTGTACATCAAACCTCATATCTATATGCTTTTGAACGCATTCTGATGCAGCAATTGCAGCCTTCAAAAACATGTGGTCAGGCTCCGATTCTTTTGCACAATGTGAAAAACTCTCGATAACACATAGTACGCTCTCTTCAGGGTCCACTTCTATCAATTTCTTACATTTTTCAACATTTTCTTCAATGCAAATAGAAAATGGTTTTTTTTTTTACATTATCAAGTTTGAAGTGATGAGGGAGCAAGATTGGAAGCAAAGGGGGATGGAAAGTGTTAGAGGCTAGATCATTAGATTGAACTTTAACAAGAATAAGGATAGTCAAATCCATCATCAATATGATAAATTTCCTAGTCATCATCCCTATTCCATTTGATTTTTTTCCCCCAATACAAATTTGGAGTAATGTGTATGACTTAAATTGTTAGGCCTTATATATACTTCAATTGATTATAAATGTTTAAAATAGAGAATACAATCTGTAAATTGGTTCTTAATTTTTATTTATTCAAATAAGTGTTGTTTATGTAATTTTTTTAAAAAGCAATATATATAAATATATATATATATATATATATATGAAGTATGTGCTATTTAATAATATTTAATATTAGATTTTAGGATCATTTTTATGTTAATTGGCTTCCAGTTTAACTATTGCCTTGTGCATAGGGTATAAGTTATAATAATATTTTTTTAGGTGCGCATTTTTCTTTTTTGCCAAAGTCAAGAAAACTTATAAGTGTGCAATTATTTATAAATAAATATTTGAAAAGACGTGATTCAATAGTAAAAACAAATTGTATCAAAGAATCCAAAAGGTTTCAGAAGAATATATTGATTCATAATGCATGACAAAAAGGTCATATTAGTGTCTATGGAATTCAAATAATTTATCTACTCGTCATTTAATAGACAACCTATACGACCATATAGTTATATGCTGAAGTTACTATCCAAAGACTAATTTTTAAGGAGAAGAAAACTTATCGGAAAATGAGCTGTTATTAATCCAAAAGTTATATATATAATATGAGTTTAGAAAATGTGACTTTTGGTAGAGATAGGAATTTATAAATTAAATGGTTTATCTTTTGTAAAATAATAATGTCCATTGGTTTCTCGTTATGAGCTACTAAAATAATGATTATGTGATTAGTTGAAAGTTTTGAGCCAAAATCAATAAAATAAAAAAAAAAAAAAAAAAAAAATTGAGATCATTTGCAAGATCTATTATAAGTTTTAAAATTTTGTCAATTAAAATCTTGATTCATGATTAATTTAAAAATGTCTATGTTTCAATCGAAGTTCTACCTAAAATATGAAAAAAATTGAACTATTTTATGCAAGTTCAAATCAATCGGAAAAAAATAGCTAAAGTATATGGTACATAATTTTTGTAGTGATGGTACATATTTAGCCTCGGTCCAACTGCCCATCAATGATGAATCTCTTATCTCGTTCACTTTTGTCACACACATCCACAAGCATTTAGCTAAAAGCTCTTTTCAAAGAATACAAAAACCTTTTTCTATAGTCCCCACACCGCTTATTTTGACCCAAAAAACCAAGATGAATTTCAAAAATACAAGCACTCTTTTGATCATTTTTGTTATCTGTGTGGCTATTTTAAGCCATGGTGGTGTTCAAGCAACAAGGGTGTTATCTGAAGATTTTGGCAATGCTAATAGGCTCGAGACAATGGACTGTAGCTTAGTACCCATTTGTATTTGATACTTGTATTTATATAAATGAAATCAACTAAAAATATAAGACTATTATTCTAAGAGCTCTTAATGAGAAATAAGAATAGTCTAGAGAGCTTGAGAATTGAGTTTGAATTGGAGAGATTTTTAGTGAGAAAATGAGGGAAATATAAGGGAATTTATAGAATTTAGGATACTTAAAAAGAAATTTAAAAAAAGGCGAGAATAATATTTATTTAACTTTCGACATATATACTTTTTTCATTTAATTTAATTTAATTTTTTTTTTTTGGGTGTTTGAGATGTAAATTAATTTACTATAATTAGATTTCTATATTAAAGTTCCACCAATATTTCATTTTGAATTGATAATATGAATAATTCATTTAACCTTTCTTGTGAAATATGAATATTCATTTAACCTTCATAAACACGCATAAATATTCCTCTCTTCTTGTTTATTCATTTATTTTGTTTTTGTTTTTTTTTTTTTTTTTTGTGTTTATTTACTTTTGTTTTTGATCCTATCTAACTTCATGTTTTAATAGATAATACACTCTTTTAGCCAATAAAGGGGGCTCTTAATATTTTTTTCTAGGTGAAGTAATCTTAATTAAAATATCCACTATGTAAGATAAATAAGTAAATTATATTATATTAGTTTACAAATTTGGACTTTGTGAGAGTGGCTTTTCTTCTCACTTTAGTGCCCCAAGGATCCTGGGCCGAAGAGATATTTTGGTGGACTGGGCTCGGTTCACCGCAGCTAAGAGGGCTGTTTAAGAACCAAGTGGTGCACAAAACAAACTTCCTACAATAAAAATAATCAATAAGCAAGGATATCTGTATTGAATGACTTTTCAACAGTAAAGCAATGCGCAGTAAAATGAACTATAATGTAAGAACAGTTTAGGGATCCTCGAAGTAGTGAGGTGCATTTTATTAATTTTCTTTAGTTATGATTGCAATGCTCACTAAGACCTGATGCAAGGTTCAACTAAGTTCAAAAACTACAGCCTTCGATAGCTATTTAAGCTTCAAGACTTGCAAAGTTTGAATTTGTTGAATCCGAGCATGTGCTATAGTGGCTGTCTCTAGGATACCGGGAACGATTCCTCTGTTTTCTTTCTATTTTACAGAGCTCTTTTCTAGTTCTATATAACTCTAATAAAATGGTCGTGAATGGCTGAGTGTTCTAATCACAGATGAATCTTTTTTCTCTGAATCTCTATCTCCGAAATCCCTTCAGCATGGACCCCTTCCTCCTTTTATAGCACAACTTCGGGCTCCGGGGTACTAACAATTTCTCCCTTTTGCCCCTTAGAGTTCGTGGCGTGCCAGGTTGCTCAGGGTCGTGTTGTTTCCTTTTTCTCTCATAGTTTCTTGCTTTTGGTCCGACCAAATGAAAGTCCCTCAGCTAGTTTTCTATTCCCAGACTTTTCTGTTGGCTGGTCTAAAGTTATTTGGCTTTTTCTTCTCAGTGTTCCAGCTTTTTTCAGTGTACTCTTTCTTGTCACTTTCCCCAAATGGTCAGAATCAGGCTCATGCGTTTTGCTTCATGCCTCCTGACTTTACTGCATGTCTGGAGCATGAGATCCGCATGCCCTTTGTCTTTTTTATCTCTCTTTGAATTTGCTTCAATCTCACTTCGCGCGTCCAGGGATCCCCTGCCTCTAGTGATCTCTGGGATCCCAACCCAGTTCTTCTTACTGGGCTTTCTTTGGTCTGCTAGTTCTGCCTAGTTTAGGCTTTTATTATTCTTTCGTGGGTATCTGGATTCCAATCCTCTGGGCCTCCTGCCCTTTTCTTCTTTCTTTTCTCTTTTTTCTTTATTGTGTGAGCTCAGCCTTCCCTTTTCTCTCTTAGTTTTCATTATTTATTTATTTTTGTGTGAAATGAGCCCAATGTTTCACTTCT
This sequence comes from Quercus aquifolioides, assembly GCA_019022515.1. Classification (NCBI taxonomy): domain Eukaryota; kingdom Viridiplantae; phylum Streptophyta; class Magnoliopsida; order Fagales; family Fagaceae; genus Quercus; species Quercus aquifolioides. Next base: position 58,475 of record JAFHAW010000060.1, read on the forward strand.
TTGGGCCTTAGTCTGTGGCCAATTTAATTTTGGACCTCAACATTTAGCCCCCCGAGCTCATGGGTTGCCTGCAGCCCATGCGTGAGTTTCTGCAGGATCCCTTCAGTTTTTAGTCGGGGATCTCTTCCTGGTCCTTTCACTTCTTCTTTTTTTTTTTTTTTTTTTTTTTGTAACTCCTCCTTTTTAAATGGGACGCGGCAGTTTGAGTCTCGAAAAAGAACTTCCACCACCTACTTTTACGTTTCCCATAACACTCATTAATAACTGCTGATAACTTCTCCCTCTTTAAATTTAATTCCTGGCAACTGGCGCGTCTTTCCACATATTGTCTTCTCTAACTGCTCTTATTTCTTCATTCTAATCTTTTCATATTACCCTTTTTCTTCTTGTTTGCCTGAATCTTCTGTTCCTAGCCTTTTTTCTTTTCTTTCAATCATTCCCGCTGCTACCTGCTTTCTTACTTCAAGATACCCATTGCTTCAATGGCTTCTTCCTCTTCTCGAAAAAGAAAGGAGCGTACTCCTAGTCCTTTTGAAGGTGAGGATTCCTCTAGTTCTGCAGATGAGTCTCAGGAAGTTATCGGGCGTCCTGCTTTTCCCTTATGAGACCCCTGGTACTCCCCTAGCTTGTTCTTCCCACAGGTGTCCCATGGTGAGGCCCCTTCATCCACTCATGCTTGGGTGTTCTCTGGTCAGGCGGGTTTTGTTGGTTTTGCTCAAGTCCCAGACCCCCGGGAGATTTTCGATCTTCAGATCAGGCAGGGACTTCGAGAAGCAGTCCCCATCTTTTTCGATTTCATCGCTGGGAAGATCCAGGGTTGGCCCATTTGGGTGGACAAGGAACTTTCTGACGAAGAATTTGTGAGCCGCTTGGATCGTGTCGGTGTCCTGAAAGCAGTGGCTATTTCCCAGAATCTTGAGGGTTTCAGAGATGCCAAAGGCCTTAGGCACTTGGTGCGTCGTTGGTGTCCGGCTCTACACACTTTCTCTTTTTCTGTTGGTGAAATGACTGTCACTTTGGAGGACGTGGTCAACAATTTTCTTCTTCCAGTGCTTGGGGATGAAAACCCCTTTGATATTGATCTTTCTGATGAGGATCTTAGGGTGGAAGAAAAGTTATTTGCTCACTTTGGTGGACGTACTGCTTCTTCTGGTGGGAAACCGGCCCGGATGGGTAGGTGGGTTATGAATCTTTCGCGCGAGAAGGATAAGGAAGTTAGGCGAGCCGGGTTCCTCGCATTCTGGCTTAGCAAGTTTCTGTTCAGCGAGTTCCCTGGGTATGGAATCAATCCTCCCTTTTTCCCTTGGCGATTAAGTTGGCTCAGGGCGCTCAATATCCTCTAGCCCTCATGTTTTTGGGCTATGTCTATTCTCAATTGGATCAGCTTCATGGAGATGAAGCCGAAGGTGATTCTTGTTATGTCATTACTTCTTCTCTTCATTGCGCCATTCTCCAGGTATTCATGTGGGAACATTCCTCGGTTACTTTTGCAAAATGTAGGAATTTAAAGTTTGTAAAAGACAAGTTTTAGGGATCTCCTGATGTGGTTAAAGGGCTTTGTGGCAGCTCAACTGACAGCCACCCTATTATTTTCCGTTGGCTGAGTTTGAAAGGTGGCAGTCTTAACTTGGTTGAATTATTTGATCAAGCAGGCCATTTGCATTGGCGCTCTCCCCGGGAGTTTGGCCCCGGTTTTGTTTGTGATTCTGTGTTATCTCCTTTTTTGACTTCTACAGGGAATACTTTTGATTTGCATCATGGTGACGAGGGTAGCTTAGCCTACCTTGCTTGCATTAGTCCTTGGCTTCCTGTGCTTTCCTCGAGTGGTCCCCGGTATACTCATTATTCGGCGCATAGAGTACTTCGGCAGTTTGGCTTTGATCAGGATATTCCCCCTGAAAGCTCGAAAATGTGTTGAAAAACACAAGAGCTGTTTAGACCCCCAATTAAAATTACGGCTTGGTTGATTTTACACAAACTTAATACTAAGTTCGGAATCGTGTAAACACAAGCGTATAAGCAATAAGCTACTCTAATCCATAAACTAAGCAACACAGCAGTATAATGGAATATAAAAGAGTAGGGAAGAAAGATGCAAACTCAGAAAACACCAAGACGTGTTTTCGAAGAGGAAATCGAAGAACTCGGCGAAAAACCTCTCCGCCGCCCTCCAAGCGGAAATCGATCCACTAGACAATCAGTTGGGATACATGAGTAAGCAAAAGACCCTCCAAGCCTAATCTACCCGATGCACCTAAGCCCTCCAAGCTCCTACTCCAACAAGGCTTCTCGGAACCGTGTCTTGTCTAGTTCTCCGGATCCCGCAACAAGCTCCATGTTGCATCTGCCATCCTTGGCTTCTTCCAATGCTTCCCAGCAGCACCAAAACGTCACTCAACACTCTCAAAAGGTGTGGTAAGTGTTTGGGCTATCAACCTCTCAATGGTGTGGAAATGGAGAGGGAAGGGTTGAGGAGATACCACAAGCAAGTGTATAGAGAAAGGTGGGGATGACAATCTCTAATTGCAAATGTGTTTGGCTAGGGTTTTTCTCTCTGAAGCATTCCTCAACATTTGTGGGTAATGAGGGTTTATATAGGATAGGTGCAAAATGTGTGAGTCATTCAGTACAGGCTGGCAGAACCGCATGTCTCGCGGGTGTCTCGCGGGAAGGCCTTACCCGCGAGATACTCGCGAGAGACAGCTGTCTCCACCTGGCCTGACTCTTCGCATTCCAGCATGTGCAGGGCACATGCCTCACTTCGCGGGAAGCTTAGTCGCGACATACCCGCGAGATTCCATCAGCTTCCAATTTGCTTGAGTCTTCACACACTCTCTATCACACACCCCTTACATCAATTCCCACAACAAATACAGGGTATAAACAATTGAAAGTAATTACAATCAAATTTGGCACGGAATAAAAGCCAACAAAACAAATAGTTGTAAATCACAACTTTACACCCCCAGTGTTCAATGATGTAGTACCATCTCTTCCTTCTTTGGATCCTTTCATGAGACTCCAGGCTTTCTCTTATTGGTCGCGAAGGAGTCCTTAGTTTGTAGTACCCAACTTTCAAAGAGGGGTTTTTGCTTCTAATGGTTATGCCGATTACTGGAGGAGGGTGCAAAAATCTTTTGTTAATTATGCTGGTACTGGGATAATAGAGGGAGTTCCCAACCCTGACATTTCTTTTGCCCCAACATCCAACAAACGTTTATCCTTACCTACTGCTGGTGTTGTTTCTTCCGCTGTGAGCAGTAAAACAGGCTTCGTAGAGTGGCATGCTTCCAGGAGAGGTTGGGTTACTTATGCCCAGGATTTTCCAGAAACTTGGCCAGGATGTGATCTCGTAATTGGTTCTTCTGCTGGGGTACCCATTAAGAAGAGGGCGGCAGAGGCCATAAGTGCTAGTACTCCCATTGGCATAAGTAAGGGAAAAATAATTAAGCAGGAGAAATTAAAGGAGGCTGCAGTTGAAGAGAGTGTAGGGAGGACTGGCCCTAAGTCAAAAAAGAAGAAAACTGAAAAATCTCAGAAACAGTTGGTGCTTGTTGAGGAAAAAGAAGTTGAGCAACCCTTGGTCATAAAGGGCCGGGTGAAGACTAAGGTAGAGTCTTCTTTTCCCCAGGCTCCTGTGAGTTCTTCGGTCCATGGTTCTCTAGGACCCTCTAGATGTACTTGTAGTAAACAACAGAGACACGGAGATCCTGAGAGAGAGAAAAGGGCAAGGCTTCTTTACTCTCTTTCTTTTTTAGCTTGTTGTTCTCCCCCTTCTTTTTTTTTTTTTTGAACTGATGAGTGGTTGTCTTTTCTGCAGTCCAAGCGTAAGTTGGATCCTATGGAAGGTAGAAGCTCTTCCTCTGGTGAAGATGTGGTATGTTTTTTTTTTTTTTCGTGCCTTCTGCTGTTGGTTTTCATCCATTTGCGCTGTGTACCTGTGATGTCTTTGTGCTTTTGTTGTTCATGTTGCCCCTTCCTTTCTTTTTTTTAGTTGGAGGTCTTTCCCCCCGAGGCTGGTGAGACATTGGAAGGGGAAATGGTTGCAGCTGCATCTCAGGGCGCAGAAGAGGAGATCCCCAGTAGTGGCATTGTTAGGGAGGCCAGGTAGCCAATGCAGGGTGTTCAGGCCACCCAGGATCCTGAGGTTCCTGAGCTTTCCACGTCCCCGGATCCCCAAACTAAGCAGACTCCCAGTCCTACAAGGACTGTGCTTCCTCAGACGGGGTTAAGTATAATGCCTTTGGGAGGCACGTCTCCATCTGGGCAAACAAGTGAGCCTTATTCTTTTATAATATCGTTAATTACATTTCTTTTGTATTCCTTTTTTTTTTCTTCCTCTCCTCTGAGTTCTTTCTTTCTTTTCTTTCTCTTTCCAGGCCACGTCACTGCGAGATGGTTGTTTTGGATCCTACTTCAAGGCTCTCTGCCTTTCTAGGTCGCTTTGATCTTCTGGAGTTCAACAGCCTCCCTGCCAGTCACTTTTGCCACTTTGGCCCCTCCTACAGCAAATTCTTGCGGTTCTCGGTACCTGTGGAAGGCCTGCCACTGCTAGAAGGGTTGTTTAAAAGTCATGGGGACTTTACCACTGGTTTTAGAGGAGGAGTATTTTTGGGGAACATTCTGATGGAGCTGTTGTGCGCTGTGTTGATTTCCTTGAGGGATTCTTCGCTGGATTCTCTTTCTGAGGAAAAACTTCTGGAATGGAGGGGAGTGGTTCAGGATCTCTTGGAAGCCAAGTTCAACCTGTCCTTTCTGCTGGAGTATCTGCGATCCTTGGGCCAAGTGCTATTCCAGAGGCAAGCTTCTAAGAACATTGATGCTAAGATTGCAGCTGCCGAGGAAGCTTTAGCCCAGGCCCACAAGACTTTGCAAGATTTGAAGATTAAAAGGCAAAGGGTTCTTTCTTCCTTGGCTGTCCCTACTCTCTCCTCAGATGGCTCCTTGTTGGCTGGCCTCATCTCTTAGCTTTTCTCTTCTTTTTTTTTAGCTAGTTTGGATGAACAATTTGGGGTTGTATAAGTTTTCTTTGTTTGAACATTGCTTCTGGCCTTTTAGACCTGTACTTGTGCTTTGAGACAGCTTTCATGTAGTTGTGCTTTAGGATTGCTTCTAAGTATTTATGTTTCAAAATTGCTTCTAATTTTTTTTTTGATGGCATGTGGATCTTCTTTTCCTTTTGTCATTCCTCTTTTTTTTTTACTGATTCCTGGTCCATGATTCCCACAAGTTTTTGCTGCAGGTTTTAGTCAGGTACCCACCCCTTTTTTTTTCTTGAGTACTGAACTGGGTACATTAGGCAATATATTTTTTTTTTGTCCCAGCTCATGAACTTGGCAGGTTTTTTTTTATTATCAAGTACTGGGCTAGGTATCCTCAGTACATGCCTGAGATCCTAGGCCATGTGTTTGAAACTTAACTGTTTTGTAGTTTATCTGTGGGGTGATCTTGGGCCCTGTATCAAAAAGATTTTCCCAAGTATCCTCCCTTTTTCTTCTTGTTTGCGCAAGTACTGAATTGGGTACATTTGGGCTATATATATATATATATATATTTTTTTTGTCCCAGCTCATGAACTTGGCAGGTTTTTTTTTTATATATCAAGTACTGGGCTAGGTATCCTCAGTACATGCCTAAGATCCTAGACCATGTATTTGAAACTTCACTGTTTTGTAGTTATCTGTGGGGTGATCCTGGGTCATGCATCAAAAAGATTTCCCCAGGTATCCTCCCCTAATTCCATCTGTGTTAGGACTTTTGTAATACTTAATATTTAATAGCTGAGAAATAAGAAGAAACTTCATTGAATTTAAAACATAAATGTCATTCAAGGAACACAGCAAATCTAACAAAGATAGTAAGGATCATAGAGCATCCTTCTACCACGAGTTCCTGAACAAAATTACTTAAGTGATAATATAAAAGAAAGAAAACACTTAGCAGGTTGGAGAGTCTGGCAGACAGGATTCCAGTGTACTGAGACTTTTCCCTTCTCATGCGTAGTATTGTTTTAGCCATTTCCCATTTATGGGTTCTGTCAGGATTGTCCTATCTTCTTTTGTAAGGTAATAATAGCCACTATCATGGGCCTCTCTGATGATGTAGGGTCCTTCCCACTTTGGGGCAAACTTGGAGGGTCCCGGTAGGTTTCTTCTCACATGCTCTGCTGTCCTCAGTACCAGCTGCCCTTGAGTGAAGGTTCTTAGGCGTACTACTTGTGCATATGCTCTAGTCATTCTTTGCTGGTACCTCTGGCTTCTTCTCTTGGCTAACTCCCTTTCTTCCTCTACCCCTTCCAGATCTGCTATTCTCCTTTCATTGTTTGTGTCCTCGGTGTCCTCCTGACTTTCTTCAAGTACTACTCTTGGTGTAGGGACAATTAATTCTACTAGGCTGATGGCTTCTGTCCCATAGACCAGGGAGAACGGTGAGAATCCCGTGGCTATCTTCACAGAGCTCCTGCATGCCCAAAGTACATCTACCAGGTGGTCACTCCATTTTCCTCCATACTCTTGCTTCATTTTTTTAAGGATCTTCAATATCACCCTATTAGTGGCCTCTGCCTGGCCATTTCCTTGTGGGTAGTACGGTGTAGACCTTCCATGCTTGATGTAGTAAGCTTTAGTCAACCCCTTCATGTCCTTATTTATGAATGGGGTTCCATTGTCGCTGATCAACCTCCTGGGAATCCCAAACCTTGTGATGATATGGCTTCGAATGAAGTTTGCTACAGCTGCTCCAGTGGCCTTTTTCAAGGGGATGGCCTCCACCCACTTTGTAAAGTACTCAGTAGCTGCCAAGATCCATATGTAACCACTGGATGGGGGATTTATAGGCCCTATGAGATCAAGCCCCCAAGTGTGGAAAGGCCATGGAGTTGTCATATCTTGTAACATATTTGGGTGAGTGTGAATTGCATCTCCGAGGACTTGACATGCGTGGCAGGCTTTGACTAACTCCTCGGAGTCCTTTTTCATTGTTGGCCAGTAGTATCCTAACAGTAGTAGCTGTTTATAGAGTCTCCTTTTTCCTGGGTGACTTCCACAATCACCGGAATGAACTTCCCTGACTACTTCCCTGGCTTCCCTTGGCCCCAGGCATCTTAGGGGATCCCCGTTGTATCCTTTTTTGAACAGAATCCCGTTTTGCAAGAAGTATCTGACCGCTAGCCTCCTGAGCTGGTGGGCCAGTGCCCTGTCAGTTGGTAGGATCTCCTGAGCCAAGTATTCCATGAAAGGAGTCCTCCAGTCTTCTGTAACAAACACAGCATAGCTTTCTTCTTTGTCCACCGAGGATTGGCATTGTTGACATTTCTCCTATATAGCTGCTGCCTCTTTGTTCATATTTGGCCAATAGTATCTCATGCGCTGCATTCTCCTATATAGGCTGATCTTTTCTGAGATCCCGCAGACTTGGGTATGTAATTCTTCCAACCTTACTTTCCCTTCTTTCTCGATGATGCATCTGGATAGGATCTCTCCGGGCAATCTCCTGTATAGTTCTCCTTCTATTAGAGCGTAGTCCTTCAGCTCCTTAACACTCCCTCTGGATCCTGTCTCTTTCATTTTTTCTTTCACTTCGCTCCTCCAGTCCCACTGCCTGGACTCTCCAGGGGATATCCCTTGGAGGATTTTTAAGATGGAATGCTCCTGTCTTCCTATTCTGACCAGAGTGTCTTTTCCCTTGAATGGTACCTATGATCACAGGGTGGCAAGTGCATCTGCGAACCTATTTTCGCTTCTCTGGGTGTACTCTATGCTAAAGGTCAGGAATTCCTGCTCCAGCCTCTACACCCAAGTTCTGTAGGCTGCTAAAGTTTGTTCCCTTAGTGCAAAGTCACCTTTCACCTGAGAGACCACAAGATTGGAATCTCCCAGCACTCTCATGTGTTTTACCCCTATACTGAGTGCTATAGTTAGTCCAGTCAAATATGCCTCATACTCAGCTGCATTGTTGGAACAAGAGAAACCAAGCTTGAAAGACAGAGGTATGGTGTCCCCATCCTCACAACTTAGCACAACTCCCACTCCATTTGAGGTTGCTGTAGCTGACCCGTCGAATCTCATTATCCATTTCTTTCCTGGGATTTCTGCTACTGCTACCTCACCTGGGATCTCTTCACTTAGTGAGGTTTCCTCCTTTCTTGAGAACTGTGCTAGGAGGTCAGCGATGGCTTGACTTTTGACAGCCTTGGGGGTCCTGAGGCCTATGTCATATTGGGAAAGCAGGACAAGCCATTGTGCTATTCTTCCTGTTAAGAGAGGCTGATGCAGGAGTGCTTTTATGGGGTGTGACTTAGTCACTAGAAGGATTTGGTGAGCTGAGAAATACCTCTTCAGCCTCTGGGACGCGTAAATGACCACTAGGCAAGCATTTTCTATCTTGGGATACCTGGTCTCGGCATCCTTGAGTGTCCTGCTTACGTAATAGACAGGTTGCTCATTCCCATCATCATCTTCTTGTGCTAGCAGGGCTTCTATTGCTTGGGCATTTGATGCCAAGTACAATAACAGGGGTCGCCCACGTACTGGTGCCTAGAGAGTGGGAAGATGATTCATAATCTGTTGGATCCTTTGGAAGGCTTCCTTTTGTTCTGCTCCCCAGGTGAACTCAGCTCCTTTCTTCAATAGCTTGGATAAGCCCCCTGTGACCAAAGCCAATCCTGGCATGAATCTTCTAATGTAGGAGACCCTTCCTAGGAAGCTTTTGAGCTCCCTCACCGTTGTTGGTCTTTTCATAGTGGCGATGGCTGCAGCCTTGGCTGGGTCCACACTTATGCCTCTGTGATGTACCAGGAAACTGAGGAATTTTCCCGCAGATACTCCAAAGGCACATTTCATGGGGTTCATGCGCAGTTTGTATTCTCTACATCTCTTGAAAACTTGCTCAAGTACCTGGAGGTGTCATGCCCTAGTTTTTGACTTGACCACAATATCGTCCACATAATCCTCCATCTCCTTATGCATCATGTCGTGGAAGATGGCTGTCATGGTTCGCTGGTACGTGACTCCTGCATTTTTGAGGCCAAAGGGCATCACAGTGTAATAAAAATTCCCAATTGGGGTCCTGAATGCTGTTTTCTCGGCGTCCTTGGCAGCCATGCGGATCTGGTTGTACCCACTATACCCATCCATGAATGAGAACATAGAACTTCCTGCAGCTGAATCCACAAGGAGGTCAATATTTGGCAAGGGGAACTCATCTTTTAGACATGCCTTGTTTAGATTGTGGAAGTCCACACAGCAACGAATTTGGCCGTTCTTTTTCTTCACAGGTACTATGTTGGAAAGCCATTTGGGATGTTGAATGGGCTTGATAAAACCAGCTGCCAACAACTTCTTGACCTCCTGGGTTATCTAGGCTTCTACATCGGTGTGAAAGACTCTAGCTGGTTGGACTATTGGTCTAACTCCTGGGTCTACGTTGAGAGCATGGGCCACGAGCCCAGAATTCAGACCAGGCATCTCATCGTAGGTCCATGCGAACACATCCATGTATTCTTTGAGTAAGGCTACCAGTAGCTCCCTTTCTTGTGCTGTCAACTGGCTACTGATGGAAACAGGCTTCTGGGCTCCCAACTTAGCTGCCAAGTTTATTTCTTCCAATTCTTCCTCAGGCTGGATCTGTGTCTCTTTAACTGGTTCCTCTGGGACTTCCTCTTGAGCTACCATACACTCTGGTGGTCCGGGACCCTCCTGCACGATGCGCTCAGGCCCCGCGCACCTTCACAAGCGGTAAATTAATCTTCCCCTGGGTTCCCTCACTACTACGCATTCCCGGGATCCTGAGGTGCTGGGCTCCTTCTTTTGCCTTTTTCTCTTTAGGAGGTCTCTTAAGTCATGGGTACCTCCTCCCTCTTCTTTCTCCAAGATAGGTGTTCCTGGGGTCCCTGGCATGGGACTCTCGTCGTCAGGTTCTAACTCATCATAGAACATTGTTTCTACAAAGTTTACTTCTCCTTGGCTGAAGGGGTTATGGTTGGCAAGGATCCTTACAGGCCTCCCGTTCAATCTTCCCTTAACACACTAATGGTATGTGGATGGTATAAGGCGGTGCTTATGGAGCCATGGTCGTCCCAGCAACACATGGTAGGACACCTCTGAGTTGATTACATGAAATCTAGTCAAGGCTACTATTGGCCCCACTCTTAGGGCCAGTTGTATATATCCCTCAGTTGATTCTGCTGATCCTCCAAATTCGGTTATTTCCATTGGAGCCCCCAGGATCCTCCTTCCTGCTAGGCCTACGGCTTCCAGGGTACTCTGGGCTATGAGGTCGAGTGATGCCCCTGTGTCCACCAGTGCTCTTTTGATTTGGACACCGTTTATAGTGGCCATCAGATAAAGGGGTCTGTGATGGTCTGGATGCTCAACCTCCATGTCTTCATCTGTGAAAGTTATGGCATTGGTTGTTTCTAGGAAAGCTCGACTAGCATGTGATTCTGCTGTGAAACACTCCATTCCTGAGTCTGCTGTTATAGTCATGAGGGACTCCGTGGCCACTCTTTTTGCTTCTGGTCCAAATCCCAGCTGGTTAAATAGTGATCTGAACTTGGGATTCTTCTGGAGGGTCCTGACCGTATTAGGGTGAAAGGATCCTCCTGGCTCTTCTGCTTCAGCTGGGTTCCCATGGATTACTACAGCCACCACCCCTTTTCTTTTGTGGTTGGGCAAGGGGTTCCTTTGCACTTCTGGCTCCTTCTGGGTGAGCTCCAGGGTTCCTTCTCTTAGCTTCCTATGAAAGAGCCTGCGGAGGGTCCAACAATCCTTGGTGGAATGCTTAACATAATTATGAATCCTGCAAAACAAAGGATTTTTCCTTTCTTCCTCGGTTGGTGGCCTGGACACAGTGAATAGCCTAACCACTCCATCCCCGATCCATTTGTCCAGGACATGGTTTAATTCTTCTATGGTACACGGGATTACTGGTGGTTCCTCGAACATTTTTCCGTTAGGCCTCTTCCTTTTTTCTTTCACCGATGCTGTCATGGCTTAGGACATTGGCGTCCTTTTCGCCCTCATAGTTTGGGCTGTCCTTCTTGTTCTCTGTAGCAGGTCAGCGAACTGTGTGATACATAAATTTTCGAGGTTGAGTCTGTAATCGAAAAGCATGTTAAAGATGCAAGTTTTCACGAGTTCTTTTTCTTCATGGTCCCCATAACAATCTAGGGACACATCTTCAAATCTTTTGATGAACTGGACGGGGTCCTCCCCAGGCCTCTGCCTTACCATCTGAAGGCTTTAGAAAGTGACCTTGTCCTCACCAGGGTAATATTTTGCACAAAATCTCTCCATCATTTTGTCCCAGGTCTTAATGGACCCAGGTCTCAGTGTGGTGTACCAAGTGTATGCCCTGTCCACTAAGGACTTAGCAAACTCTCTTAGGCACAGCTCTCGGTTTCCTGCATAGGGGCCTATAGTGTGGACGAACCTACTCACGTGTTCTACTGCGCTTCCATTCCTTCCATCAAAAGGATGGAACTTTGGTGGCTCATATCCCTTAGGGTATGGCTTGCCAAGGAGTTCTATTGGGAATGGGGGATCCCGAGAAAACTGCTTGGGGATCCCGGAAAGTTTTTCCCTTTCTTGGTCCAGGAGGGCACTGACATCTGCCAGTGTTAGGTATTGGGGGTTAGCTCCTCCTCCCACGGCTGACCCTCCCTCTGGCTGGGTTCTATCTTGGTTGCCCACATGGGGGGCATTGTCTCTAACTTCCTGTGTCTTGCCTTCTTTGAGAAGGCGGACTTCTTGTTGTAAGTCTTTCAACATTGCAGTCATCTGAGCCATGAGGTCTAGCTTCTGCCTTGCGTTTCTTTGTTCTGACACGGCCTCCTGTTTTGCTAGGGGCACCTTGCCTCTTTGCCTGGAGGCCACTTCATTTTCTCCCACGGGCTCAGAGGCCGTGGGTGGCACATTAGCACCTTTACTGTTCCTTTGTCTCGGAGGCATGTTCTGCGAAGGGATTGCTTCTTCCTTTTCTTTACCCAGTCCTCAATGGAGTCGCCAAAATGTGAGAGTGACTTTTTCTTCTCACTTTAGTGGCCCAAGGATCCTGGGCCAAAGAGATATTTTTGGTGGACTGGGCTCGGTTCACCGCAACTAAGAGAGCTGTTTAAGAACCGAGTGGTGCACAAAACAAACTTCCTACAATACAAATAACCAACAAGCAAAGATATCTGTATTGAATGGCTTTTCAACAGTAAAGTAATGCACAGGAAAATGAAATATAATGTAAGAACAGGTTAGGGATCCTCGGAATAATGAGGTGCATTTTATTAATTCTCTTTAGTTATGATTGCAATGCTCACTAAGACGTGATGCAAGGTTCAACTAAATTCAAAATTACGGCCTTTGATAGCTATTTAAGCTTCAAGACTTGCAAAATTTGAATTTGTTGAATCCGAGCATGTGCTATAGTGGCTGTCTCTGGGATACCAGGAACGGTTCCTCTGTTTTCTTTCTAATTTACAGAGCTCTTTTCTAGTTCTATATAACTCTAATAAAATGGCCGTGAATGGCTGAGTGTTCTAATCATAGATGAATCTTTTTTCTCTGAATCTCTATCTCCAAAATCCCTTCAGCATGGACCCCTTCCTCCTTTTATAGCACAGCTTCGGGCTCCGAGGTACTAACGATTTCTCCCTTTTCCCCCTTAGAGTTCGTGCCGTGCCAGGTTGCTCAGGGTAGTGTTGTTTCCTTTTTCTCTCATAGTTTCTTGCTTTTGGTCCGACCAAATGAAAGTCCATCAGCTAGTTTTCTATTCCCAGACTTTTCCGTTGGCTGGTCTGAAGTTATTTGGCTTTTTCTTCTCAGCGTTCTAGCTTTTTTCAGTGTACTCTTTCTTGTCACTTTCCCCAAACGGTCGGAATCAGGCTCATGCGTTTTGCTTCGTGCCTCCTGACTTTACTGCATGTTTGGAGCATGAGATCCGCATGCCCTTTGTCTTTTTTATCTCTCTTTGAATTTGCTTCAATCTCACTTCGCGCGTCCAAGGATCCCCTGACTCTGGTAACTTCAGGGATGCCGATCCAGTTCTTCTCGCTGGGCTTTCTTTGGTCTGCTAGTTCTGCCTGGTTTGTATTTCAATCCTCTGGGCCTCTTGCCTTTCTTCTTTCTTTCCTCTTTTCTTTATAGTGTGAGCCCAGCCTTCCCTTTTCTTTCTTAGTTTTATTATTTATTTATTTTTGTGTGGAATGGGCCGAACGTTTTACTTCTTTGGGCCTTAGTCTGTGGCCAACTTAATTTTGGACCTCAACAGACTTCTTTTATTTAAGAGCCTCATGGCACTCCATTACCTAAATGGTTTAAGCCGACACTATATATAACATCCCGGAAATGAATCATTTGATTTTTTTTCCATACTGTATTTGAGGACATAAAAAAAGGGCAAAATGCTTAAAAATCCAACACGCAACTAGGCGGTTTCTTAAAACACATCCATTCAAAATCAAGGAGCAAAGAGCATGACTAGCGATGAAGTCCATTCAATTTTTCTGAACCTTGGACTGAATTAACAATTAAAGTCACTCATATCATATGAAATTTCAGCTCTGCAATGAAGTAGAATGATCAATAGTTCCCTACACCAATATTGACTTAATGGTTCATAACTTCATATATATCATGAATAAGGCAGTTAAAAATAAAATAGTATATTCAAACTTTTAGCCGTTGACAAATTCGTACATGGGATCACATGTTTTTACTTTTCCAAGCAAAACCAAAGCCCCGCGTTACTATTTTTCAGCCTTAACGTGCATGTCCCTTTCAAAATTCCCTCGTCAACACGTAGCAATAAAAAGCCCACCAAAACCCACAGGGTACAGACTTTGGCGCCTATATATACCTTCACATAATTCATAGTTTGTCACATACATCCACAAGCATTTAGCTAAAAGCTCTTTTCAAAGAATACAAAACCTTCTTCTAGTCCCCACACCGCTTATTTTACCCAAAAAAACCAAGATGGATTTCAGAAATACAAGCATCCTTTTGATCATTTTTGTTATCTGTGTGGCTATTTTAAGCCATGGTGGTGTTGAAGCAACAAGGGTGTTATCTGAGGATTTTGGAAATGCCAATGGCCTCGAGGCAGGTTCCCCCATTTATGTGAAGGCAAAGGACATTATGGCGTATTGGCTTCAAAGGTTGCCAAGCGGACCAAGCCCTGGAGAGGGTCACTAATTGATTCAAGTTGTGAAATAGAAATGTGTTATACAAATATACCCAAAAAAAGCATACATTGTTTTTGTGTTTCTTTTGTACTTTATTTTTTATTCTTTTTCTTGGTCCAGATTACTGTGGCTTTTGATAAAATAGCTAGAAGAATACGAAAAAATGTAAATGAAAAATAAAATTCATTTATTCAATCAACTTCATATAGTATCAGAATGGAAGAAACAGGTCTGAGCAAGATCAAGTAAGCTTGATAGAAGAGGGTCAAAGCTACAAGGGTATCTGCAAAACAGGTGTGAAGCTAAACGACACAAATGAAGACATAAAACAAGTAAAAACGACATGTAGCTTGAGTTAATATGTAAAGGACTTGTTAGTTCACGTGTAAAGGTTAGTTGTAGGATATGTAACACGTGACAGAGTTGATTAGTTAGTTTTTGCTTCTTCTTCGTGTATATATACCTCTTTTTGTACTCTGTTTTACTGATTAATAAGAATATACAATTTTCTTCATTTCTTTGATCTGTGATATGGTATCAGAGCAACTTTACTGGAATTCTCGTAGTATTTCTTCGTTCTTAGATATTTCCCAATCTCTGTTCTAGGGTTTGGTGCTTGTTCTTGATTTTTCCCAATCTATGTTCTAGGGTTTGGTATTTCTTCAAAGTTTTTCTTTGATACTTCCTTCTTCAAATTCCTTTTCTTTCGTCTTTGCCAAAGATTTCTTTCTTCAATTCCTTTTCTTTCGTCTTCGCCAAAGCTTGTCCTTGCTATCAATGGCTTCCACTGCTACTTCTTCAACTCCTGCAACTGAACGTGCTCCTCCATCTTCTCAGGATTCTCCAATGGATGATCCCCTGTTTTTGCACCATGGAGAAAGTCCAGGCACTATGCTTGTGACTCAGCCATTGACAGGGAGTGAGAATTACTCAGCTTGGGCACGAGCAGTGAGGAAAGCTCTGCTCACCAAAAATAAGCTAGGATTCATCGATGGTACTCTCACCTTGTCATCTCCATTGGTTTCTACACCTTCGGCTGTTCAAGCTTGGATTAGGTGTGACAATATGGTAGGAACTTGGTTGACAAACTCAGTTTCTCCCAAACTTCAAGCTAGTATCATCTATGAGGACACTGCGTTGGGAATTTGGAATGATTTGAGGAACCGGTTGGCTCAACAGAATGGTCCCAAGATTTACAATCTTCAAAAGGAAATTGCAGATCTTCATCAAGGTGAGACTACAATTACTGACTTCTTCACTCAGTTAAAGGTTCTCTGGGATCAATTGCAAAATAATAGTCCTTTTCCTTCTTGCACTTGTGGCAAATGCACATGTAATGTGAACACTAGGCTTAGTGATTTACAATCTAAACAGTCTGTTATGAAATTTTTGATGGGGATTAATGATTCCTTTTCACAAGTAAGAACACAAATCTTGCTTATGGATCCTTTTCCCTCTCTCAACAAAGTGTATTCTTTAATGATTCAAGAAGAAACACAGAGGTCTGCTATTCACAGTTCCAATCCTAGAGTAGAATCAACTGCTTTAGCTGCTAAATCACAAAATTTTCATGTTAATTCTGGGATTAACTATGTTGGCAATAATGGGATTAAGGGAAAAGAGAGGCCTATCTGTACTCACTGTGGTAAGACTGGTCACACTATTGATAAATGCTATAAGTTGCATGGATTTCCCCCTGGTTACAAGTTCAAGGGCAAGACTGCAATGGCACATCAAGTGACTTTTCCACAGCCTCAGCCACAGTCCCAAGATTTATCATTTCTGCCTGCTTTAGGTTCCATGACACCAGTCTTCACTCCAGAGCAATATCAGCAGCTTCTTGCTCTGATTGGGGTCCCTAGTTCTCCATTAGACACTTCTGTTCAAGGGTCCAATTCTCTTACCAATGCCATGGCTAATGTGGTGACATCTAATGCTTGTTCCATGGCAGGTATGGCTCTTACACATTCAGTATTTTCTGCCCAAGTTGTCAATAGAAGAGCATATAATTCTAGTACTTGGGTCATTGACACTGGTGCCACTGACCATATAGTATGTTCTGTTCATCTTTTGACTTCTATCACTGCTATAAATCAGTCCATGGTTCAATTGCCTAATGGAGAAACAGCCTCTGTTACACATATTGGCACTGTGATTTTGTCCCCTTCCCTTACTCTTCACAATGTGCTATGTGTTCCCTCTTTTACATTTGACCTTTTCTCTGTCAGTTCTTTCACTAAAGTTCAACCAAATTGCCTTGTTCTTTTGTCCTCTTACTGTTTTATACAGGACCTTATCACTTGGAGAACGATTGGAGTGGGACATGCAGTTGATGGACTGTACCTATTGCAGTGTGGTTCTTCACATCAGCATTCTGCTACTACGCTCTCAGATTTTCTTGTTCACCAAAAATTAAGTACATTTTTCCATCCTTTTACTGCTGCCTTGTCTTCAACCAATCTCTCCTCTCTTTGGCATGAAAGGCTAGGACACCCATCAGATGTTAAACTTCATGCTTTAGCTCATTTTCTTCCTTGTTTACAAAAGGCTTGTAATGATCTTTGTACTATCTGTCCTTTGGCCAAACAAAAACGTTTGCCTTTTCCATTTAATAATAAGATCAGTTCTTGTGCCTTTGATTTGATTCATTTGGATGTTTGGGGTCCTTATGCTACTTCTACTTTGGATGGTTTTAAGTACTTTCTCACTGTGGTTGATGATGCAACCCGTGCCACTTGGGTTTACTTAATGAAATCTAAATCAGAAGTTAGGTCCCTCATCACTTCATTTTATTCTATGGTACTTACTCAATTTGGTTGCAAAATTAAGTCTATTAGAACTGATAATGCTATGGAATTTAATATGCCTGATTTTTTTTAACTCTAATGGCATTGTCCATCAACATAGTTGTGTTTATACTCCACAACAAAATTCTGTTGTGGAGAGAAAACATCAACATTTGCTGTCCATAGCTAGGGCTCTCCATTTTCAGTCTAATGTTCCTCTTAAATTCTGGGGTGATTGCATTCTAACAGCTGCTTATTTGATTAATAGATTGCCATCAGCACCACTTCACAATAAAACTCCTTATGAACTTCTTTTTAAACATCCTCCTTCTTATGAACATTTGAGAGTTTTTGGTCGTGAATGTTTTGCCTCCACTGTTGCCTTTTCTAGACCAAAATTTTCTCCAAGAGCAAGGAGGTGTGTTTTCCTTGGTTATCCCTTCAATGTGAAGGGTTATAAGCTGTATGACCTTCAGTCCCATTCCATTTTCATTTCTAGGGATGTTGTATTCCATGAAACTGTTTTTCCTTTTAATTCTGTTTCTGCCCCTTGTTCTGATTCTTCTCAGTCCATTCCTTTGCCTTGTTTTCCTTCTGTTTCTTCTGATCCTTTTGATCACATTCTTACTTCTTCTTCTTTACCTGCTGTGCACACTGATGATTCTATTCTTGCTGTGCACACTGATCTTGATGATGAGTTTTTACATGATGTTCCTATTGAACCACCTGAGCCTTTGGCTGATCCTGTGCCTATTAGAAAGTCTGCTAGGGTCCATAATCAGCCTTCTTATCTTCAGGCATATCACTGTAATCAAGTATCCTCAATTCCCACTGCCACTGTTCTTCACACAGGTACCTCCCACCCTTTATCTTCTCACTTTTCTTATCATTCTCTTTCTCCTTCCTATAAACATTTTTGCTGTTCTATCTCCTCCATTGTTGAGCCTTTGTACTATTATCAAGCTGTGTCTAATCCTAAATGGCAAGAAGTCATGGCTGCTGAGATTGCAGCTCTAGAAGCTAATAATACTTGGACCTTGACACCTTTACCTCCAACTAAGAAACCCATTAGCTGTAAGTGGATTTATAAAGTCAAGTACAAGTCAGATGGTTCTCTTGAGAGGTATAAGGATAGGTTGGTTGCCAAGGGTTTCACACAGAAGGAAGGGGTTGATTACAATGAAACTTTCTCACCTGTTGCAAAAATGGTTTCTGTGAAGTGTCTCTTGGCTGTGGCTGCTGTAAAGGGTTGGTATCTTGGGCAGCTTGATGTTAATAATGCTTTCCTGCATGGGGATTTATCTGAGGAGGTTTATATTTCTCTTCCACTAGGGTTTCAGAGCAAGGGGGAGATGGTTTGTAAGTTGAATAAGTCACTTTATGGGCTGAAACAGGCTTCTAGGCAATGGTTTGCCAAATTCTCTTCTACCTTGGTTCAGTTGGGTTTCAAACAGTCTAAGGCAGATTACTCTTTGTTTACTAGACAAAAGGGTCATTGCTTTATGGTTTTGTTGATCTATGTAGATGATGTGTTGATAGCTTGTAATGACAAGGAAGAAGTTGATCAGTTTAAGGTGTTGCTGGATCAGAAGTTTAAGTTGAAGGATTTAGGTGACTTGAAGTATTTTCTTGGTTTAGAGATTGCAAGGTCAGATAATGGTATATCAATGTGTCAAAGAAAATACACTTTAGAAGTGCTAAGTGATGTTGGCTTGTTAGGCTGTAAACCAGCCAAAATACCAATGGAACAAAATGTAAGGTTAAGCAAGTATGAAGGGGAAGAGCTTAAGGATCCTAGTGCTTATAGAAGACTTGTTGGAAGGTTATTGTACTTAACAATCTCTAGGCCAGACATTACATTTGCTGTCCATAGGTTGAGCCAGTACATGTCCAAGCCAAGGAAACCACATCTGGATGCAGTGCATAGAGTGCTCCAATATTTGAAGAATGAACCAGGTAAGGGTCTTCTGTTTTCAGCTAGCACAGATTTGCATGTAAAAGGCTTCATAGACTCTGACTGTGCTGCTTGTCCTGACACCAGGAGGTCTGTCACAGGCTATAGTGTTTTCATTGGTGATTCCTTAGTTTCATGGAAGTCCAAGAAACAATCAACAGTCTCTAGATCATCTGCAGAGGCAGAGTATAGAGTAATGGCTGTGGCTGCTTGTGAAATAGTTTGGATGTTGTACTTTCTAAAAGACATTGGAGTTTAGCACAATAGAGAAGCTTTGCTGTTCTGTGATAGTCAGGCTGCACTACACATTGGATCAAATCCAGTGTTCCATGAAAGGACCAAGCATATTGAGATTGATTGTCATGTGGTTAGAGATAAAGTGTTAGAGAAAGTTATTAAATTGAATCATGTTAGAACACATTGTCAACTTGCTGATTTATTGACCAAGGCACTTAGTTTCAATCAATTTTCAAGTTTGGTTTGTAAAATGGGTATGATTAATATTCATTCTGCATCTTCCCTTGAGGGGGAGTATCAGAATGGAAGAAACAGGTCTGAGCAAGATCAAGTAAGCTTGATAGAAGAGGGTCAAAGCTACAAGGGTATCTGCAGAACATGTGTGAAGCTAAACGACACAAATGAAGACATAAAACAAGTAAAAACGACATGTAGCTTGAGTTAATATGTAAAGGACTTGTTAGTTCACGTGTAAAGGTTAGTTGTAGGATATGTAACACGTGACAGAGTTGATTAGTTAGTTTTTGCTTCTTCTTCGTGTATATATACCTCTTTTTGTACTCTGTTTTACTGATTAATGAGAATATACAATTTTCTTCATTTCTTTGATCTGTGATATATAGTGTTGACTTCTTCTTCTTCTTCTTTTTATTTTTATTTATTTAATTTTTTTTAGTCCTCGCATCCACAGGCATGTATTGTATATACTAATATACACATTGATAATTTCAACTTCGAAATTACATGCTACAAATTCAGTACTATATATACGGTACTCAGTTAGAAATGAACGCATTGAAGTAGACAAAGGAAACAATAAACAGTAAATATAATTTATCCAAAATGATCAAAGAAATGAGATCAATATTATTGTTTTCCACTTAACAATTTTTTTTGAAGAGAGTTTCACAATTTATGGCGTCTACTTCTAATAATAACTCTTTATAATCATTAGACTAAGACACCAATCGGTTTTTAATGTAAACAATGTTTGAATTTTAGATATCTTATTTAACTATCTAAGATTTTACTAACTGAGTTAATTAACTGGAACCCACAACTATTTTTTTCTCTTCCATTGGGTAGTGTTGTAATAATATTTGTTTTTTTTTAACGACCCAGGTCCCATATATATAATTCTTTTTCTAATAGGTTAACACAATCTCGGTACCATGCATCATGTCTCTAATGGATTAAACTTTTGGTGAGGAAAATATACGATAATTGATATAAAGACAAAAGACCATTGATATCACGTGTAAATTCTTCGTATCATGACTGTAGTCAACAGGTCAATTTCTTTAATTTACAACTAATCGTTAACTGTTGTCTTCAAGTGGACTGTTGGTAATGTGATGGACTACTTAGTACCCATTTGTATTTGATACTTGTATTTATATAAATGAAATCAACTAAAAATATAAGACTATTATTCTAAGAGCTCTTAATGAAAAATAAGAATAGTCTAGAGAGCTAGAGAATTGAGTTTGAATTTGAGAGATTTTTAGTGAGAAAATGAGAGAAATATAAGGGTATTTATAGAATTTAGGATACTTAAAAAGAATTAAAAAAAGGCGTGAATAATATTTATTTCATTTATTTATTTATTTTGTGTTTGAGATGTAGATTAATTTACTAATTAGATTTCTATATTCAAGTTCTACTAATATTTTATTTTGAATTGATAATATGAATAATTCATTTAATCTTTTTTGTGACATAATTGATCCTAAATAGAATTTTATTAATTTAAAGAAAATCTTCTTTTTGCGCATTTTATTATAATAACAATTGTTAGTAATATTCTATAAGCGATATAGTGAGACCTTAATCTTCTCTCATCACATTTTACAAAAAAATGTTTTTGTGTTTTGAATATTGTGGGGGACTTATTTTCCTCTCTTCATGTTTATTTATTTATTTATTTATTTTTGTTTATTTACTTTTGTTTTTGATACTATCTATCTTCACGTTTTAATAGATTTTTTAGCCAATAAAGAGGGCTCTTAATATTTTTTTTTCGAGGTGAAGTAATCTTAATTTAAATATCCACTATGTAAGATAAATAAGTAAATTATATTATATTAGTTAACAAAGTTGGCCTTCTTTTATTTAGGAGCCTCATGGCACTCCATTACCTAAATGCCTAAATAGTTAAGCCGACAGTATATATAACATCCCGGAAATCAATCATTTGATTTTTTTTTTTTTTTCCTATTGTATTTTAGGACATAAAAAAAGGGCAAAATGCTTAAAAATCCAACACGCAACTAGGCGTTTTCTTAAAACGCATATCCATTCAAAATCAAGGAGCAAATAACATGACTAGCGATGTAGTCCATTCAATTTTTCTGAACCTTGGACTGAATTAACAATTAAAGTCACTCACATCAAATTTCAGCTCTGCCATGAAGTAGAATGACCAATAGTTCCCTACACCAATATTGACTTTTAGCCGTTGACAAATTCGTACATGGAATCACATGTTTCCACTTTACCAAGCAAAACCAAAGTCCCTCATTGCTATTTTTCAGCCTTAACGTGCATGACCCTTTCAAAATTCCCTCGTCAACACAACACGTAGCTCTAAAACGCCCACCAAAACCCGCCACACAGGGAGCAGACTCTGGCGCCTATATATATACCTTCACATAATTCATAGTTTGTCACACACATTTACAAGCATTTAGCTGAAAGCTCTTGTTAAAGAATACAAAACCTTTTCTAGTCCTCACACCGCTTATTTTGACCCAAAAGAACCATGATGAATTTCGGAAATACAAGCACCCTTTTGATCATTTTTGTTATCTGTGTGGCTGTTTTTAGCCATGGTGGTGTTGAAGCAACAAGGGTGTTATCTGAGGATTTTGGCAATGCTAATAACCTCCAGACAGATTCCCCTATTTATGTGAAGGCAAAGGACATCATGGCGTATTGGCTTCAAAGGTTGCCATCGGGACCTAGTCCTGGTGGTGAAGGTCACTAGTTCATTCAAGTTGTGAAATAGAAAAGTCTTATACAGATTTACCCATATATATATATATATATATATATATATACACATTGTTTTTGTGCTTCTTTAATACTTTCATTTCTTATTTTTTTTCTTGGTCCAGATGTACCGTAGCTTCTTCTAAAATAGCTAGAAGAATTCGAAACAATGTAAATGAAAAATAAAATTCATTTATTCAATCAAGTTTATAAACCATTCCTCCTTCTCCTCCTCCTCCTTTTTTGTCCTCGTAATCCACAGGCATGTATATACTAATTAAATTAACACGTAAATAATTTCGATTTCGAAATTGCATGGGACAGATTCAGTACTATACGGCACTCAGTTATAAACGAACGCGTTGAAGAAGACAAAGGAAATAATAAACAATATATATGATTCATCCAAAATGATCAAAGAAAAAGAAATCAATATTTTTCTTTTCCTTTAAGTATTTTTTAATCTTTCTTTGGGAAGCGTTTTAATAATTTTTGTTTCTTTTAACGAACCAGGTCCCATATATAACAAGGGAGGTAAGGGGACAAAGGATCACTTTGCCTACCATTCTCCCCATTTAGCGAAATTGGGAATCTATGGTTTGTGATGCATTCCTTCACCCAATCAACATATTTATTGGGAGAGAATCTAGTTAAGATAAAACACATTAGTATGAAGTTTTCTCTATTGAATCGTATGCTTTCCTTAGATCATCTTTAATGGCATATCTTGGTTGACCCATGCTTTTTTAGTAATGCTTCAAAAGTTCATGAGCCAATAGAATATCTTCAAAAATATGCCGATTACATTTAATAAGCAAGATTTTGAAACCCGGACCAGACCAAACGGTCCGACTGGAAAAACCACAAACCTCTTAGTTTTGCGGTTTTTTTAGCTTCAAGAACCGCTCTATGGGAAAAAAGCAGGGACCCGTGCAAACCGTGGTCGGACTGTACAATTTTGAGAACCGTGACTGGTTTTTAAGGTTTAGATGGTTTCTTATTGTTTCGGCTTTTCCGGTGAATTTTAGCCAATACATTGGTATGAAGTTATGATCAGATCTAGAAGAAATGAAAGAGCACGAAGAAGAACAAAGATCAGAAGGAGATCTGATAATTTCAGATCTCGAACAAAGGGATTTGTAAGGTAAAAAAAAGAACCAGAGAAGAAGAAGAAAAGTTCCTCAAAAAAAAGAAAAGAAGAACACAACGATGGAGATCACGCCTTCGTCTTCTGCTGCTGCTTCTTCTTCTTCTTTCTGCTTTTTTTCCTTCTTCTCTTTCTTTTTTCTATTGACGGAGATCACTTTGTAATTTCCTTATGAAAGCTCGGAAATGTGTTGAAAAACACAAGAGCAATTTAGACCCCCAATTAAAGTTACGGCTCGATAGTTTTTACACTAACTTAATACAAAGTGGGGAATAGTGTAAATGCGAGCGGATAATCAAATAAGCTACTCTAATCCATAAACTAAGCAACACAGCAGTATAATGGAATATAAAAGAGTAGGGAAGAAAGATGCAAACACAGAAAACACCAAGACATTTTTTCGAACAGGAAACCGAAGAACTCGGCGAAAAACCTCTTCGCCACCCTTTAAGCGGAAATCGAACCACTAGACAATCAGTTGGGATACATGGGTTAGCAAGAGACCCTCCAAGCCTAATCTACCCGATGCACCTAAGCCCTCCAAGCTCCTACTCCAACAAGGCTTCTCGGAACCGTGTCTTATTTAGCTCTCAGAATCCCGCAACAAGCTCCATGTTGCATCTGCCATTCCAGGCTTCTTCCAATGCTTCCCAGCAGCACCAAAACGTCACTCAACTCACTCAAAGGGTGAAGTAAGTGCTTGGGCTATCAACCTCTCAATGGTATGGAAATGGAGAAGGAAGGGTTGAGGAAATACGACAAGCAAGTATATAGAGAAAGGTGGGGATGACAATCTCTAATTCCCAATGGGTTTGGCTAAGGTTTTCTCTCTGAAGCATTTCTCAACATTTGTAGGTAATGAGGGTATATATAGGATAGGTACAAAAAGTGTGAGTCAGTCAGTACAGGTTGGCAGAACAGAATGTCTCGCGAGTGTCTCGCGGGAAGGCCTTACCCGCGAGATACTCGCGAGACACAGTTGTTTCCATCCTGGCCTGACTCTTCGCATTCCAGCATGTGCAAGGCACATGTTTCACTTCGCGGGAAGCTAAGTCGCGACATACCTGCGAGAATCCTTCAGCCTCCAAATGCTTGAGTCTTCACACATTCTCTCTATCACACAACCCTTACAACAAATCCCACAAACAATACAGGGTATGAACAATTGAAAGTGATTACAATCAAATTTGGCACGGAATAAAAGCCAACAATAAACATAGTTGTAAATAACAACTTTACACCTTATTTTCGCTGAGTCTTCTCTTTTTTTTTTCTTTTTTCTTTTTTTTCTTTTTTTTTTTTTAAGATGGAACCAGATTTCATTCATTAACTAAGACCAAGAGAGTCACGGTACAAAGGTTCTAAAGCTGGCTGTGGACAATCTTCCAGCCAAAAAAGTTCATCATCTACTTGCCTAGCATGCTTAGCCAATGCATGGGCCACTATGTTAGCACTACGTTTAACAAAACTAACTGCGAAACTTCGAAGACCTGCTGATATACATTGTATCTCTTCATATATATGACCCAGGCAAGACCTGTTAGGCTTTAGAGAAATGAGAGACTTCATAACAGTCATGTTGTCCCCTTCCAGTATCAGCTCTGAGAAACCTACTTCCACAGCGAACTCCATTGCTCTCCAGCATGCAAGCGCCTCCGCTTCCTCACTATCCTGCACCGGTGGTCCTCTGGTAGATAGAGACGCCATAACTTCTCCCTTATCGTTACGCACTACCACCCTAACACCAGATGCGTCCAAATCTGCAAAAACCGCTGCATCGAAATTCACTTTATAAATTAACCCCACTGGAGGTTCCTATTTCTGCACCAACCCAATATTGCTATGAATAGCCAATTGCTCCTGTGCTCCTCTATACTCCTCCAACATGTCCGTTGCATGTTTAACAAGCCGAGCTGGTTCTTGAAGAACGCTGCCATGTAAAACAGAGTTTCTTTGGATCCATATAACCCAACACTGAACCAGAAAAAGTTTGAGCTCCTCCTCTGCTAATTTATCCATCAGTTCCTCAACCAATTGTACAAAATCAGCTTGGCCTCCCCCACACTTCTGTATCCGTCTATGACTATCAGCCCACACACCCTGAGCCACCCCACAACCCCACAAAATCTGCAGAACCATCTCTGTTTCTTGCTTACAAAATTCGCACATCCCATCTTCGATTATTCGTCAGCGAGCCAAGTTTTCTTTCGTAGGCAGAATATCCTGGCAAGCCTTCCATCCAAATACCTTTATTTTACTTGGTAAATGGAGCTTCCACAACTTTGGCCATATCAGTCCTATGTTCCTTACACCCGAGCTCTCCACCCTTCCATCCATCTCACTGGCCAGCTCCCTTACAGTAAAGTAACCCGACCTTACCGTATATTCCCCATCTTTATTAGGCAGCCACACAATCAAATCTGGTGTGTTCCTATGACTCAAGGGAATACGAAGCATAGCCTCCGCATCCTCCCTATGAAATTTCACACTAAGCAAACCACGGTCCCATCCATGTCCATCCCAATCCATCAGCTCACTCACTCGCCAATCCTCCTCTGCATCCAAAGGCCGATGAAGAACTTGATTAGTATGATAATTTGGAATCCACTTATCCTGCGTGACCCGGATTGAACGGTCATCTCCCACCCTCCAACACCACCCCTTCTTCAAAATGTGTTTGGCTGCAAGTAGGCTCTTCCACACATAGGAACTATTAGGTATGTCAGCCACTTCCAAGAAACAACAACGAGGGAAATACTTAGCCTTGAAACATCCATGCAGCAAGGAATCTTTCTCATGTAATAACCTCCATCCCTGTTTGGCCAACATAGCAAGGTTGAAATTTCTTAAGTCACAAAATCCCATGCCACCTTTGTTCTTAGGTTGAGTTAACACCTTCCAACTCTTCCAATGGATCTTCCTTTCATTGCCAATCTGCCCCCACCAAAACCTTGCACACATTGCATTAAGCTCATCACAAAGTTTCATTGGCAACTGGAACACCCCCATAGTATAAGTTGGGATAGATTGCACCACTGCTTTGATAAGGATTTCCTTCCCTGCGCGAGACAATAATTGTCCCTTCCACCCTTGAATTTTCTTTTGTTACTTTGTTACTCCTTTTGAATTCCTATGTCCCTCATGTGGCTAACATTGGAATGATGAAAGGTTTTAATTTTTTAATAAAATCAAAAAAATTTCAACCATTAGATTTAGATATTTTTTCCAGTTGCCCAGCATGATGTGACATGCATTGGTATGTGCATTAAATATTTTAAGTATTTTTAAGAGGAGTAATGCTCCAGACACAAATTATTTTCCAAAATTTTTACAAAATGTTGATGTGGTCAGCCTTTTATTGGTTTTCATCTAAGTCCACAATTAATATCACATTTCTATTTTCCAATAATTATTCACCACATCAGCAGTTTGTAAAATAATTTGTATGTCTAACATTATTCTTTTAAGAGTAATGTAGTATCACAATATTTTACACATTTTTTTGCTATAATTTGACATATGGCAAAGTGTGAGTAATGAAAAAAAAAATTATGAGTCTACATCTCTACCACTCACATCTCGTCACGTGGCAAATTGTGGCAAAATTTGTATAAAATGTTATGGTACTATTATTTACAGTTAAGTATATTTAAGTATTAAATAATTATTTCAATTTAAAATTATTAAAATTATTAAATATTTTATTTTATTTTATTTGAATGTCTTTCTAATTCTTATATAATAATAATAATAATAATAATAATTATTATTATTATTACTACTACAAGTTTAACTAATCAATATATAAATAAATAGATAGATATTATATTTAAATTTGCTTAGAATTTGATATTTCTTATTTGTCTTGTAAAAGTTATGATATGAAAATATATATTTGAAATATAGATATTTATATTTAATTGGATTATTTTAGTTAAATTTTCTATTTATACTAATTTAATATATTTATTTATATTTAAATAATTATTAAATTAATTATGACGTCATTACGGTTCGACATTGGTCTGACCTTAAAAATCTTGAACTTCTTTCTTTTATGATTCATTGAACAGTCCGGATCTGAAAACCTTATTAATAAGTGCTCATTGGTTTGAGCTTATTAGATACCCAAGGTAGCGTCTCAACCTATTAGGCCTATTAACAAATAATAGGTCTAAAGTATTATGCAAATAGAGGAGTTAGTGACATCAGAAACAAATGTAGAGCATTAGTATCAAGTGTGCTAAATGGTAAATCTTTAGCATTTAGCACACTAAATACAAAAAACCATACTTCGTGGGAAGTGCTAAATCCCAAAATTTTTAACAACATGCTACAATATACTTCTACTAGTAGAAGGGTATTGTAGCATGTTGTAAACAAAACATATTCTTTTTTAATACAAATTTTCTCTCCCCTTTCAAACTCTATCATTTGCCTTTATTCACTTTCTTCCTCTCTCACTCATTCTCGCTCTCCCTTCTCTCTCACTCATTCTCACTACATTCTCTCTAGAGTACAAACCTTGATATCCACCATTGCTAATTTTGGGGTCTATTTTGGCAGTTTCAAAGGGGTTTTTGGTATGTTGGGAAATTTATACCCCGGTTGATAGAATTAACAAATTTTAAACCCAAGTTGTTAATTAGATGTATTATGAATAAAGCTTATTCAAATAAAAAAACATCAATATCAAGTCAAAATCATGCACAACAAAATAAAGTAAATAATATAAGATATGATGAACTAGAAAAACAAATGAAACAAAAATATCTTCAGAAAATATGCCGATTACATTTAATAAGTGCTCATTGGTTTGAGCTTATTAGATACGCAAGGTAGCATCTCAACCTATTAGCTAGTACTTTAGCATCTCAACCTATTAGGCCTATTAACAAACAATAGGCCTAAAGTATTATGCAAATAGATGAGTTAGTGACCTTAGGAACAAAAGTAAAGCATTAGCATCAAGTGTGCTAAATGCTAAATCTTTAGCATTTAGCACACCAAATACAAAAAACCATACTTCGTGAGGAGTGCTAAATCCCAATTTTTTTAACAACATGCTACAATATACTTCTACTAGTAGAAGGGTATTGTAGCATGTTGTAAACAAAATATATTCTTTTTTAATACAAATTTTCTCTCCCCTTTCAAACTCTATCATTTGCCTTTAATCACTTTCTTCCTCTCTCACTCATTCTCACTCTCCCTACTCTCTCACCCACTCTCACTACGTTCTCTCTCCAGTACAAACCTTGACATCCACCATTGCTAATTTTGAGGTCTATTTTGGCAGTTTCAAAGGGGTTTGGGTATGTTAGGAAATTTAGATTCCAGTTGATAGAATTAACAAGTTTTAAACCCAAGTTGTTATTTAGATGTATTATAAATAAAGCTTGTCAAAATCATGCACAGCGGAATAGAGTAAATAAGACAAGATATGATAAACTAGGAAAACCAATGAAACAAACTAGTTTCATTAAAAATAAAATAAAATAAAATAAAATAAAACCTTGAGGGGAAACCTTCCTCAAAAACCCAAAAAGCAATCCACTATAAGAAATAGAAATTTCAGATCTAGTACAAAACTTTTGTCCATTGACTCTACAATTCCAGTAGATGAACTTACATTAGAACCTCTGAACCTTGGAAGTTGCTACAAGAAGGCTCGTTATATAAACTAGAAACGTGTGTATAAAGTGTGAAAAGAAACAACACATGTGAGATAAAGAGTGGAACACATTCATCATCATCATATATAGAAACAACACATGATGTATGTAAATGGTTACAAAACCAAAAGATACACAACAGAAAATATATCAATATGAAAGTGTATCAAACTAATTCTCCCCCTAAGTTAGTTAGATCAAAAAATTTCTTCCATTTAACATGAAGTTCTCCCCTTAAATCTATTACTCCCTTTGAGGAATGACATTCAGATCTCAAATTTCTCCCCCTTTTTGACGCGATTGTCAAAGGGCATAGAAAGCTAAAAAAGATACACAACATAAAATATATCAATATGAAAGTGTATCAAACTAATTCTCCCCCTAAGTTAGTTAGATCAAAAAATTTCTTTCATTTAACATGAAGTTCTCCCCTTAAATCTATTACTCCCTTTGAGGAATGACATTCAGATCTCAAATTTCTCCCCCTTTTTGACACGATTGTCAAAGGGCATAGAAAGCTAAAAAACTTGACCAGAGACAGACAGAAAACTGACATAAAGGGAACAAGGAGAACAAGGAACCATAGGCCTAAAAGAAAAACATGACAACAAGATGCTATGGACACAAAGGGAATAAAAAAAATGCAAAACATGAAAAACGTATGAAATGCATGAAAAAGGAGCACTAACTATCGGGAGGTATCAGGGGAGGTGGCGAGGATGATGTCGATAGATCGACACATGTATTGAGCAACAAAAGGTTGAGAAAAGAGGCTCGATGGGTTGAGGTGGTATCAAGATGCTCAAAACATGAATTTTCATGCAAGGGCAATATGAAACATATAAAATAATAAAAAATCAAACCAATGAACCAACCCAAATTAAGGAAAAAAAAAAAAACACGTGAATGAACAACTCAAAGCTCAAAACTCCAAAAAAAATTTTGAAGCAAAAACGCAAATTTTTGTTTTTAAAAAGAATACACTCACACTAGTACAAGAGTAACTTTAAATGGCCAAATTATATTGTACCTATATAATAGTATCAAGAGTAGAAAAGAATTACGTGTTGTGTGTGAAACCTTTACAAGAAAGCATAAGTGTCTCATCATATGACAATAATGATATAAGAAAATCAAGAACACTCACACACAATCATAACTGTTTGATGGGGACCATCATCGTTGAGGTATATCATATAACTCCCATTTCTTCTAGAAATACGTTTGCAATTATATTTAAAAGCATTTTGATTCTTTTTCCTTTTCATGTTCTTTGCATATTTTTCTTTTAATTAAAAAGGCATATCATGCATGGTATATAAGAGAGAAAATAAAATACCCAATTATGTTAGCCAAACATATTTTTTTTGCTGTGCAAGTGTTACACTTTATCGAGCATGGCTTTTATGAGTTTCACACAGATGTTTTATGATTGGAAAGATATAGTGATTAGATTGTTATTTATGCTTTTCTTTTAGGATTTTTAGTCATGCCCGTCAAAAAAGAGTGATATAGTTATGAATGATAAAAGATTAACCAAATCATAAAAATCACATAACGAGCCACAAAGCTCACATTGCTTAGTTGTGCATGATATTCTCATTTAAGTTATAAGAGATACAAAGTTAAGAAACCTTGTTTCAATAGCCATACAAAGGTACACAAGTACCTGTATACACATACATAATTGTTTTCATATTTTTCAAAAAATTTCATTTTTCATTTTTTTCCTTGAAAGTAATAAAAGAAAGAAAAAAATAAATGCAAAACAATGCAATACATGAAAGCGTGATTCCAAAAATTAATAAGAAATAAAGCATGAAAGTCCTACTTTAGATAGAAAGTATTAAAGTAAAGGACAAACAGAAAGACAATTAAGTATTGGATTCCTTTATCACCCACGCAGCATGAGTCTTTGGCCGTGAAAATGAAAAGACATGTGTCCTAGTATGTCTACTAAAGGACATAGAGGAATTAGAATTCTCCTAAAATTGAGTTAAAAAACTCAAAACTTTTAATAACTTACCAAGAATAGGTATAGAGCCTTTCGACAAAGGATGAGACCTATTAGATACTCACTCATGAGGGAACAACTTAAAACAATAAGGGGAGTGTGACCAGAAGCACCACATTGGTGACAAATATGAATAGTTTTAGAACTAATAGGCTTCCTAAAAGGAGGTCGAACCTTAGAGGTTGATAGAGACCTTAACTTAGGACAATTTGACATAATATGACAAAAAAAATATGACAATGATGACAAGTGAGGACAAATTCAGATTCTTTATTCAACTTAGGAGGAGTTTTAGATATAGGCTTAGAAACTTCAATGTTACATCATATTTTCTAGCTTTGTCTATCCTAGCAATATTAGCATTCAACTATTCATTATTCCTTTTAAATGGAGGAATATAATAACCTTTTTCTTTTGAGTTAGGCTCAACAACAAGTTTGGCACTAGTTAATTTTTCAACTTCAGCTTTGGATTCAACTAGTTGCTCTTCCAAACTCTTAATTTTGTCCACCTGAGATGAAAATTGATTTTTTAAATTCTCATTCAAATTATTGGCTTCATCCAATTTTGCAATCAATTCATCTTTTTCAAGTTTGACATTTTTAAATTTAGCTTTTAATTTTGTAGATTTTTTAAGAAATTTCATACAAAATTTATAAAGCTTACAATAGGCATCTTGAATATCATTATCATCATTCAACACAAGATCATGCAAATCAAAACAATCAATAGTTTCCATAACAACGAGGGTTAAGGATCACACTCAGGAAATTAATCCAATTAAAGTGTACCCGTTTTGATACCACTTGTTAGGAAATTTAGACTTCAGTTGATAGAATTAACAAGTTTTAAACCTAAGTTGTTAATTAGATCTATTATTAATAAACCTTGTTCAAATAAACAAACATCAATATCAAGTCATCTTGCACAACAGAATAGTAAATAAGACAAGGTATGATGATCTAGGAAAACCAATGAAACAAACTAGTTTCACTGTAAAAAACCTGAGGAGAAACCTTCTTAAAAAGCAATCCACTATAATAAAGAAAAGTTTCAGATCTAGTACAAAACATTTTTCCCTAGACTCTACAATCTCAATAGATGAACTTATAAGAGAAACCTTCTACCGCTTTAGAACCTCTAAACTCTTCAATATATGAACGCTCCACCCACAATTACAATTGGAACCTCCAATTGATTTCAAGAACCTTTTGAACGTTTTTCTCATAGTAGCAAGTCTGTGGTGGTTGTTATGACTTCAGCTTCTTCCCTAATGGAATCTTCAAATCTACTTTGAAACTCTTTGGTTTGGTGAAATAGAAAAAATTTAATTACAAAAACCTAGCTGCATAAATAAAGTGTTTCTCTGTCTAAAAAGCCTTCTAATAGATGGCTTATAATGTCCTTTAAATATTAGTTCAAACGGATCTCAATTCAGGCTTCAAACGAATAAGTTATTGGCATTTTCACGTTGCTGATTTTTGCTGATCCGCGACGCTCTATCGATCGAGTTGCTATCGAGCTTGTGTCAAGAACAAAATCTTGATAGATCGAGCTTGTGTCAAGAAGGCAGTAAGTTTCTAGCTTCTATTGAATGTTATCAAGGTACACGCTAAAAAAGTGCTGAAAATGTGTTTTTCTTGACCTTTTCTTGAGCAAACTTTGTGTCTTAAACTTGGTCTTCAATTACAACTTTAAGACACATCAAAATTCAATAAAAGACACATAATTTGGCATGGTTTGATAATACCAAAATACATGACCCTAACAATCTCCTCATTTGTCAATCCATAACTGAACCTCAAGTACAAGAGTAAGCCCAATACAATAATAACCCGAATACAATGAATGAACCCATATTCAAATAAACTAGCCTATCTAAAAACAACCAGTCCAGAGAAACCATAGCATGATCTAGGATTGACTATTTTGATTGGCTTCATACCTATCTATTCTGAAAACACTTGACAAACATGTTATGCGCACCATGTGGAAAACAATAACAGATAATAAACAAGTATATTGCGTTTTGTCATAGGATATGCCACTTTCATACAAATGTGAACTCATGGTAGTTTTGGTTGGTGCTAGTTGGGTTTATTTTGGGTAGTGATTGGTGGTGGTGGGTTTGTGGATTTAGTGGGTTTGTTTATTCAGTAGGTTTTCATCTAGTGGTGGGTACCTATCTCTCTCCCTTCTCACTTTTTCTTTGACTCGGTGGTGGGTGGCAATGATTATGGGCTGGGCTATGGGTGGTGGGTTGCGTTGTAGCTTATGATGGAATTGATTTTGATGGTGTTTTCAATTTGGTATTTTTTATGCAAAAATCACAATGGTCGGTGGTAATAGGTGGATTTGGGTTGTGGCCATAGTGGATGTGGGTTGTGGTCACATGAGAGAGAGAGAGAGAGAGAGAGAGAGAGAGAGAGAGATTTTGAGTTTAGAGAAATTAAATAATTTTTTTTTTAGGATGTTTATGGTATTTTAATGTGTTGTAATGTTAAAACAGAATATTTGATGCAGGGTATATTGTCAAATGTTGCATTAATGTAACAAAATTAGGTTTTTGTGTATTATATTAGCATTTGGCATAGCACAACTAATACTAGTGCTCATAGTAGAGCTTGTTAGGTTTTAAAAATTTAGGAATTTATGTATTTAGAATTCTAATGTGTAATGTTGGCAAACCATGATCAAAACAGGTTGTTTAGTCTTGTTTAGGCTTGCTCAAAATTGTGTCTTCTATGTAAAGTTGGAATCAAGTGGCTGCAGAAAGTATTAGTGACTTTTGACCTGGCTTGATCGATCGAAATTTAGGTTCGATCAATCAAATCTCGAGCAGAATGTTTTTTTCTGCAGAATTTCTAACTCAGCCCAAGGTCATTAAGGATTAGGGTTTCAGATCTAATTCTCCTAGTATATAAAGAAAACCTTAGCCATGTTTTTTAGTGCAATTCCAGTTGCTCATATTGCTGTTTGTGTGAATCTCTTGTGAGATCTGTGAGGAGGTTTCCTTCACACAAGTTTAGGATTATCAAGAGGAGATTTCTTCAACATCTTGATGATCATTCAGTTACTTCCATAAGAGCTTAAAGATACGCAAGTGGGAGTGCTTGTACTTGCTGGAGAATCCAAGAAAGAAGGAGTCCTTGGTCTCGGAGTTTGCACGTGGTCGTGTCAATAAGTTCTATTGGTGGGTAGCAATAAGAAGTCGAGTGTGGGGGCTTGTAAGTCTTATTGTATGAACTTCGATTCTTTCAAGATAGTAGATTCAAGTTTACCTTGAGGATAGCTAAGTTAAATCCTCCCCAGGTTTTTACCGGTGTGGTTTCCTAGGTGTTCATATCTTTGTGTTATTTATATTTCCGCTGCTATATACTTGATATGATTGTTTGATTGTGATAAACTAGATTTGCATAATTTGACTAAGTTAATCACTTGGTTAATTAACTAGGTTAATTCGGTTGTGTTAAGGGGTCTAAAAACTGTTCAAGTGGTATCAGAGCTGGTAGCTCTCTGTTTGTAGATCTTTTGATCTAAGAGCTGATCCTTGACCCCTGTTGTCATGGATAATTTGAAGTGTCTTTCTGATCATGTTTCTTCTCATGCTTCTGTTGATTTTATTAATGCCTGTGAAACTCTTCGTAAGAAATTATTGAAATCTATGAAAATTGCTAAGAAATTTAAGGAAGAGTTAAAATTGGCTAATCTTGAAAAAGAGGATTTGGTTGTTAGATTAGATGAGTCTAATAAAAAGAATTAATTTTTAAGAAATCAAATTTCCTCTCAAGATGAGAAGATGATAAGCTTGGAACAAGAGTTAGTTGAATCTAAAGTTAAAATTGAAGATTTGACTAGTACCAAGCCTTCCGTTGATAACAGAAGTGTTTCTGTTTCTCTTAAACCTAAAACTAAGAAAGTTTATATCCCTCATTTCAAGAGAAATAATAAAGAAAATGCTTATTTTGCTAGATTTAGACAAAGGTAAAAGTTCTGATGTAGACGCTGAAGTTTCTAAACCTATGTCTAAACCTACTGTTAGAGAGCATATATACTACAAAAAAGATTGCTATTAGCGACGGCTAGAGTTCGTCGCAACAACACAAAAAGCCGTCGCGGATTAGTAGTGCCGACGGCAAAAGGCCGTCGACGTCCGTTAGGAAAATCCTCATCGGTAATACTATATTACCGACCAGGCCGTCGCTAGCACTCATTTTTTACCATAAAAAGCCGTTGTAAGCACTTGATATTTTCCGTCGAAAATACTTCTTCATATGAGGAAGTTAGACGACCAAATACATTTTGTGATGAACTAAGGTTGTCATTAATGTATTTTTTCAACAACTAAAATTCGTCGTAAATACTTGATTTGTCGTCGAAAATACAACTTCATACGAGGAAGTTGAACGACCAAATATATTTTACGACGAACTAAGGCCATCGTTAATGGATTTTTTTGACAATTGATTGATGACATGCTTATTAATCTTTGATCACCTTGAAATTTTGTAGGCATGAAAAATATATGAAGTTAATGTAATCTAACGGTAGATTTGTCAAAATTCACATTGAATTAAGAAATATAAGGTTAGATTCAAGTTACACCTGATGTAACTCTAAAAAATGTTTCACCATCCAATAACTTATTATTGAAATCATATTTTGAAAATCCAACCATTGGATTATATGTTTTATATGTTCTTAACATGCACATGCATACCGATTTCCATGTCAATCGGATGTAACTTACCATTTGATTTTTAAACTCATTTTTTATGTGTTATTTTCAACTACAAAAACTTAAATTTAAACAATTGATTGATGATATGCATATTAATCTTTGATCACATTGAAATTTTGTAATCATGAAAAATATATGAAGATAATGTAATCTAACGGTAGACTTTTCAAAATTCACATTGAATTAAGAAATATAGGGTTGGGTTCAAGTTACACCTAATGTAACTCCAAAAAATGTTACACCACCCAATAACTTATTATTGAATGCATATTTTGAAAATACAACCGTTGGATTACATGTTATATGTGTTCTTAACATGTATACTAATTTTCATGCTAATCGGATGTAATTTACCATTTGATCTTTAAACTCATCTTTTATGCGTATTTTTAAACTAAAAAAACTTGAATTTAGACAATTGATTGATGACATGCTTATTAATCTTTGATCACCTTGAAATTTTGTAAGTATGAAAAATATGTGAAGATAATGTAATCTAACGGTAGATTTATCAAAATTCACATCGAATTAAGAAATATAGGTTTGAGTTCAAGTTACACATAATATAACTCTAAAAAGTGTTACACCACTCAATAACTTATTATTGAATGCATATTTTGAAAATCTAACCGTTGGATTACATGTTCTATATGTTCTTAACATGCATGCCAATTTTCATGCTAATCGGATGTAATTTACTATTTGATCTTTAAACTCATCTTTTACGTGTTATTTTAAACTACAAAAACTTGAACTTAGACAATTGATTGATGACATGCTTATTAATCTTTGATCACTTTGAAATTTTGTAAGCATGAAAAATATATGAAAATAATGCAATCTAATAGTAGATTTATCAAAATTCACATTGAATTAAGAAATATAGGGTTGGGTTCAAGTTACACCTAATGTAACTCTAAAAAATATTACACCACTTAATAACTTATTATTGAATGCATATTTTGAAAATCTAACCGTTGGATTACATGTTCTATATGTTCTTAACATGCATGCCAACTGTCATGCTAATCAAATGTAATTTACCATTTGATCTTCAAACTCATCTTTTATGCGTTATTTTAAACTACAAAAACTTGAATTTAGACAATTGATTGATGACATGCCTATTAATCTTTGATCACCTTAAAATTTTGTATGCATGAAAAATATATGAAGATAATGTAATCTAATGGTAGATTTATCAAATTCACATCGAATTAATAAATATAGGGTTGGGTTCAAGTTACATCTAATGTAATTCTAAAAAATGTTACACCACCCAATAACTTATTATTGAATTCATATTTTGAAAATCTAACCGTTGAATTACATGTTCTATATGTTCTTAATATGCATGCCAATTTTCATATCAATCGGATGTAATTTAACCATTTACCTATTATTACCCATTTAACTAATTAAATCTAACCCAAACCTAACACAACCAAATTATTATGGGTAAACTCTAACTCACCCAATTACACAATAATCAAAATTACCAAATTGCCCCTTAAACTTGCAAAGAACCAAAGAACTCCTAAAATCTTCTAAAATTGACGAAATGCTCCCTAAACCTAAAAAATGACCGAAATACTTCTAAAATCATAAAATTACCAAAATACCCTTAAAACTAAAACATTACCAAAATATCGCTGGAAACTAAAAAAAATACCAAAATATCCCCTAAATCTAAAAAATAATCGAAATAGCCCCAAAACCTTTAAAATAACCAAAATACTCCTAGAAACATAAAAATGACAAAAATACGTCATAAACCTAATAAATGACCGAAATACTCCCTAAAACCTAAAAATTACCAAAATACCCGTGAAACCTAAAAATGACCAAAATACTCTCGAAAAATAAAAATTACCAAAATACCCCCCTAAACCTAAAAAATAACCAAAAATACCCTCGAAACCTTAAAAATGACCAAATACCCCTGAAACTTATAAAATAACTAAAATACCCATTTAAACCTAAAAAATGACCAAAATAGCCAGAAATTATAAAAATGAGTATTTTGGTCATTTAGGGATATTCTGGTCATTTTAAAAATTGAAATTGATATAAGCATGAAAACTAAAAAAACCTTAAAACACTAACCAATACCCAAAACCCACTTAAAACCTCCCTGATAAACCTAATTTGATCAAATCCAGTGGTCCTAGAACCAACCTTGAAGTTTGACCAAAGATTAATCAAGTTTAATAGACTTTGATGAAGTTTCGCAAGATTTGACAGCTCTGTTCTTACAATTTGACAATCTGATTGTTACTGTAATTTACAAACACAAATATTTCACCACATTCCACCAATTCAACAGTCAGATTTTGGATCTCCACTTGGTTGCATGATGGATATATGTTGTTGTGCCCACTCACTAAAAAACTTTGTTTAACCCCATTAACACAATCCGGCCATCCGATATGGCTGAAATACGCCATCAAGGCTAGGAAATGACCAAAATACCCATAAACTTCTAAAGTGACGTAAGTGCCCCAAAAAGTTGCAAAATGATCAAAATACCTTTTCTTATAAAATGACCAAAATAGCCCCCAAGTACTTGGAGGATTTTGAAAGTTTTTTTTTTTATTATTATTTTTTGCAATTTTTAAAATTCAGAAAAAATTCTAGTGTTTTAAAGAAAAATTTGGAAAATTTACCATTCAAAGAAAATAATAATTTTTTATGGCCATATGTATTTTGGAAATCAGCTTTTTTGTGACAAATTTTCTTTACCGTCGCTAATACCTTCTTTTCTAAAGAAAATTTTAATTATTTGTAATGATCAAAATGTCCATCGCAAATAACAATGCAATATATAGTGATGGAAAATAACCGTCAAACACATGAAAAATAAGGGCATGCATTTCCCCCCTTTAAAAAAATTACAATTGACGATGGCTTAGGTTCACCGTAAATATTATTTATGGGAGGGATTTAATTCCATCACTAATACATTTTTTCTTTCAAAGCAAATTAACTATTTACGATGGTTAGCATGGTCATCGCAAATACAAAATCAATTAGGAAAAAAAAAATGCGATGTATAAATGTTGTCACAAATGTGAAAAGTAAGGGGGGAATTTTCCCTCCAAAATATTTTACCATTTTCAATGGTTTCATGGCTATCGCTAACTCGTTAATACCCTGTTTTATATTTACGATGGAAGAATGTTTGTCACAAATAATAACACCATAAAAAATATATTTTTTTATTTTCGACACACAAAAGCCGTCACAAGTGTTAATAGTTCCGACGGTTTGTCTTCGGTCATTGTAAATAATAATCTTTTTTCTATTTACGATGGAAGAATGTTTGTCGCAAATAATAACACCATAAAAATATTTTTTTGTTTTTTATATTTTCGACGCATGAAAGCCGTCACAAGTGTTAATAGTTCTAATGGTTTTTCTTCGGTCGTCGTAAATAATACCCTCTTTTATATTTATGATGGAAGAATGTTCACTACAAATAATAACACCATAAAAAAATATATATTTTGTATTTTCGACGCACAAAAGCCATCACAAGTGTTAGTAATTCCGACGGTTTTTATTTAGTTGTCGTAAATAATACTTTATTAGTGATGAACATTTCTATGTCGTCGTCAAAAGTAAGGCGGGAACACTTCCCTCCAAAATAAATCATATTTTTGACAAAAATAATAGGCATTTTCGACAAACTCATTTTGCCGTCACAAATATTTATTTTTGATGAGTATTTGTCGATGAAAGAGACTTGCCGTCGAAAAAGCTAGTTTTACCGACAGCTTTTTGTAGTCGTCGAAAAAGTTTTGTCGCAAATAGCAATGTTTTTTGTAGTGATAATAAATCTATTTTTGTGCCTACTTGTAACCTTTGTGTTGTTGTTAGTCATATTAGACCAAATTGTTCTTTATTGAGGCAAAAACCAAAATCTGAGACTAGATTTGTTGTTAGGAATACTGATGTTCCTAAATTTGTTCCTGTTTGTCACTTTTGTGGTGTTTCCGGTCACATTTGTCCTAATTGTCATAAATTGAAATTTAAACATTCTGTATTTCAATCTAGGATATGTGATGATATTTCTCCTGCCATAAGTCCAAATAAATTGTTTCATATGCTTTTGAAAAATTTAAGTTTGTTGGCTTGTGAAAGGAAATTGCAAGGTTTTACTCTTTCTCAGAAGATTGGTGTAATCTCTCAAATACACTCTGCTTCACATGGATTTTCAGCTACAAAGCTGAAGACTCGTGCTATATGGGTGAGAAAAGATTCTCCAAGGTAAGTGTTGTTGACTTGTCCTTAATTTAATTCTTTCTATTATTTGTGAACATGTTTTGTTTTTGTTTTTGGTTGTTTTATTTTTTAGGTTGTTTTATTTTTTAGGTTGTTTAAAAAATAAAAAAAAATAAAAAAACATTGAAAATTTTCAAAAAGACAAAAATATTTTATTTTGTATCTAATTTTATTTTTCTTGAGGATTACATGTATTATGATATCTCTCTTGATTTAGAACATGCTTGACATTGTGGAGAAACTTGAATAGTATGCTAAGCTATTTCTGATTTTGTGTGAGTATGTACTAGTTTGTACATGTACTCAAGGGTTAATTAAGAAACTGATATTTCTTATTTGTGTACCCTCTATAGCTTAGTTAAGCACTGTTATGCATTGCATTTGCATTGTTCATTTAGCATAATGTGTGTTTTTTGTTCTTGGTCATAAATTTTTTTAAAGCCAAAAAGATTTTTGTGTTTTGTATTATAGATCTTGGATTTGAAATCAAGGTTGGCCATATTATCTTTACATAACATGTTTATGTATCTTGCTTAGCTTGGATGAGCTTATTTATTGCACTTTACTAGCTGAAGTTTTGTAGTGCATGTTGTGTGGGAAAGATGTTTATGGTTTTTGATCATTTTGTCTTGATCTTGAAGTCACATGTCTTTGACTGTCGGACTTGAACCTTTTGAGAAAGGTATAAATAACCATCTCATCATTGTTCACTAGCCAATCATGAACACCTTAGTGCATATCGTATGATTCTGTGCTCGAAAAAGTGTAGCACATGCACAAAAAGAACATAAGGTGTAGCCTCGGTTTAATTGCTTAATGCTTAAAATTGGTGTGTACCATTAGGCTTGATGTCAAATCACATAATTAAAATTGGTGTGTACATTATCTCGGCTTTTAATAAGTTTCTGAATAAATTAAAATTGGTGTGTATATTATGAGGCAAAATTCAAGAAACTTACATGATTGCAAGCTTATATTCTAGGAGATGTGGGAGTTATATGATGTGACTCTTTAGGTGATAGTCTCTTTTAAATTCTATGTGATGAATTTTGTAGACTTTGTGTTTGATTTCTATCCACATATCATCTCACATGTATTTCAAGTTTTTGCTAGTTGCACACACTACACAAGTTACTCTTTGCTAAACTTGGTACATTTTATTGTGTGTGATCTTATTGTGGCCATCCAAGATTAAAAGTTCCTTGATCTTAATGCAAAATGTGTTTAAAGTTTGAGCAATTGGAAATTCAAGAGCTTGAATGTACCCGATTTGGGGATTCTGTTCAATTGGGTTAAAATTGGTGAAATTGGCTTGTTGGATTGATGTAATTGATCATTCTAATTTGTTTTCTAACTTGTGTGATGATCAATTGGTCAAATTTCCTTAAAAACATACAAGAGGTTTTAAAATTTTTGGGGTTTTTTTTTTCCAGAAACTCTATGCTCAAGCTAATTTTGTGAATTTGAACTTATATTGAACTTAGTTTCACTGTATTAGAGCATGCATCATGACATATTTTTTCATGCATTGCATTGTTTTCTGTATCCATCTTGCAATTTTGCAGTCACATCTCTCATTGTTTTCATACATAACATGCACACACTTTGCTAAATTGGGTACTTAACTTGATTTAAAAATTGATTGATTAATTTTTGAGTTATGTACTTTTAGTATATGCTATTTTTATGTGTGAACTGCAGAAAATATTTTTCTTAAGAGATATGATGGATAACCAATGTGCCGATATTTTCTCAACTCATGCAACTGTTTATGGGTCACATAATGTCAAGTTTGCATTTATTGAAAGAGAAACTATTTTTCTTCATGTGTATCCTCAACTTAGTTTTTAAGTTTTGTTTGTGTCTTTTTATTTAACCCCCCTCCTAATTTTTTCCCAAAACTTGTTTTGTTTTTCCTATTTTTATAGGGGGAGAAATGTTGTTTTTAACCTTTGTTGTTCATAAGGGGAGTTGTCTCTATTTTCTATAGAGTTGAATTGTTTTGTGTTCTCTTGATTGTCTTTTTCTCTTATCCATTGTTGCGTATGTTGTCTGTTTACTCTTTGTGTGAGATGTCTTTGTCAATACGTGACAAAAAGGGGGAGATTTATTTGAAATGTGGGAACATGTGTGGAAAACACAAGAATGATCTGTTTAAGGGGAGTTAACATTGTTTTTGATGTATCTAACTTAGGGGGAGAGTTAGTTTGCATATTTGTTGATTTAATTTTTTTTGTCACACATGCGTTTATGCATCTTGTTTAGTATTTCAGGAAATATACAGGTTGATTCAATTGAGTTGCTG
Organism: Quercus aquifolioides; assembly: GCA_019022515.1. Lineage (NCBI taxonomy): Eukaryota > Viridiplantae > Streptophyta > Magnoliopsida > Fagales > Fagaceae > Quercus > Quercus aquifolioides. Next base: position 100,782 of record JAFHAW010000060.1, read on the forward strand.
TCTACACTTGCAATTGATGGATAGTAGTTAGGATTGGATTTGTTATAATGAACATTTTTTTTGTAAAGGGCTTTTCTTTGTAAATTTTGAGCATTTAGTTGTGTTTTGTCACGAATTGCCAAAAGGAGAGTTTGTTAGGTTCTAAAGATTTAGGAATTTATGTATTTAGAACTCTAATGTGTAATGTTGGCAAACCATGATCAAAACAGGTTGTTTAGTCTTGTTTAGGCTTGCTCAAAGTTGTGTCTTCTATGTAAAGTTAGAATCGAGTGGCTGCAAAAAGCATTAGTGACTTTCGGCCTGGCTCGATCGATCGAAGCTTAGCCTTGATCAATCGAATCTCGAGCAAAATGTTTTTTTCTGCAGAATTTCCAACTCAGCCCAAGCCCATTAAGGATTAGGGTTTCAAATCTAATTCTCCTGGTATATAAAGAAAACCCTAGCTACGTTTTTTAGTGCAGTTCCAGTTGCTCATATTGCTGTTTGTGAGAATCTCTTGTGAGATCTGTGAGGAGTTTTCTTTCACACAAGCTTAGGATTATCAAGAGGAGATTTATTCAACATCTTGATGATCATTCAGTTGCTGTCACAAGAGCTTATAGATATGCAAGCGGGAGTGTTTGTACTTGCTGGAGAATCCAAGAAAGAAGAAGTCTGTGGTCTCGAAACTTGCACGTGGTTGTGTCAGTAAGTTCTACTGGTGGGTAGTAATAAGAAGTCGAGTGTGGGGGCTTGTAAGTCTTATTGTATGAACTTCGATTCTTTCAAGATAGTGGATTCAAGTTTACCTTGAGGATAGCTAGATTAAATCATCTCCAGGTTTTTAACGGTGTGATTTCCAAGGTGATCATATCTTTGTGTTATTTGTATTTTCGCTGCTATATACTTGATATGATTGTGATAACCTAGATTTGCATAATTTGACTAAGTTAATCACTTGGTTAATTAATTAGGTTAATCCGGTTGTGTTAAAGGGTCTAAAAACTGTTCAGAGTTTATATCCTTAAGCAATTTGCCCGAGCTGATGAAGGAGAAATTGCCTCAACAATACATAGCACTCATCACTATACGCTTGGCTTCTTTAAAGAATAACATAGTGAAGCCATCTAGACCTCGGGCTTTATCATTTTTCAGAGAAAATAATGTACTTTGAATCTCTTCTTCAGTGACTTCCATTTGCAACCTGCTCTTATTTGCCTTAGAGACTTGATCCGGAAATAATGTTGTTGTCTTGCTTATCATGATGGATTCATTTAGGCTGGACTACGATCCAAAAAAAAAAAAAAAAAATGATTATCATTAATCACCATCTCCCTCAAATGAGAGTGATCATTTATCCTCCTATCTGTAACCAAGCCGGCTCAACGAATTTTGGGATTAAGACGAAAATTTTAAGTGTAGTCTTAAAAATATATATATATATATATATATATTAAATAATATCCATTTAAATTTTGAAATACTTTTTTTTTAATTTAAAATTTATTTTTCTTAGGCTTGAAATGTGAATTTACTATATAGATTTTTATATTCAAGTTTCCCTTACATTTCTTTTTTGGATTGATAATTTGAATAATTCACTTAATCTTTCTTGTGACATAGTGAATTTTAAATAAGTGATATTCTAGCTGTAAGTGATATAATGAGACCTTTTCACATTTTAATAAAAAATGCTTTAGTGTTTTCAATATTGTGGGGGACTTAATTTCCTCTCTTAATGTTTATTTTTTTGTTTATTTACTTTTGTTTTTGATACCATCTCTCTTCATGTTTTAATAGATAATACATTCTTTTAGCCAATAAACGGGCTCTTAATATTTTTTTTAGGTGAAGTAACCTTAATTAAAATATCCACTATGTAAGATAAATAAATAAATTATATTATATTAGCTAACAAAGTTGGCCTTATTTTATTTAAGAGCCTTATGGCACTCCATTACCTAAATGGCCTTCTATTCAGTGGAGTTGATTCCGTACCGTACCGGCCGGTACGGCCGGAATTTTTCTTACCGGAACCTAAACCGGTACAGAAACACTTTTGTTTCGTATCGGTTAAAATACCGGTCATACTGGGTTATTTCGGCCTTACCGGAGCAAATACCGTATTTCGGCCGAAAAACTTATACCGGTCCGGAACAGAAAAATCAAGGCTTTCAGATCTGAAAAAAGGAAAAAAAAAAAAAAAAAAGTTTCGCTTACAGATCTAATGTTCCTAAGACAGTAACATTCTGATTTAGTTTCCCTGCCGCCGGGAGTACGTTGCTGATGATGATTCCATTTCGCCGAGCTCCCTTCTTCTTCTTCCCCCATACGGTCAAACCAGATGCCTTTTTCTTTTGTTCTATTTCATTTGCCTTTTCAAATTCTTTTTACTTCTCTTTTCTCTTTTATGTGCTGAGTCTGTTGAGTGCTGATACAAGTCTAATAAAACAATTTTATCTTTTTTTATGTTTATTGTTTTGTGTGTCTAAGTCAGTGACCCATGTGAACATCAAATCAAAATTAACTCACTTTTTATTTTCTCATTTTTCATTTTTAACGTATTTTAAGCAAAAACTTTTTACTTTGAATTAAATAAACTGTCTTATGATAAACAAGAATTTTTAAGGTAATAATTTATGGTAAATAGAGATTTTGTGTGTGTGTGTATATATATATATAAAATATATAAAATAGTGGTAAACCCGAAACGGTATACTGGTATTGACCGGTATCCGAAATATATCGTACCAGTAGCCAAACCGATACAGCCTCCGGTACGGTATTGACTCCCTTACTTCCATTACTTAAATGGCCTATATAGTTAAGTCGAATATATATATATATATAAACATTTCGGAAATGAGTTATTTGATTTTTTTTTTTCCTATTGTATTTGAGGACATAAAAAAAGGGTACATATCAGACAAAGTAAAATGACCACCACAAGGTGTGGCCTGATAGGAGGAGTTTTTAAATTGTTTCATTTGATAAGCGGTTTGAGCGATATTTCCAACAAGATCCTGGTAGTATACATGGTATTATTCATTGTAGTCATGTGGTATAGGGTCAATGAATCCACAACGGAGACCCATTTTTATATTCAGCAAAAAAAAAAAAAAAAAAAAGAAAAAAAAAAAAAAGAAGGCAAAATGCTTAAAAATCCAACACGCAACTAGGCGTTTTCTTAAACACATCAATTCAAAATCAAGGATAAATGAACATGACTAACGATGAAGTCCATTCAAATTTTCTAAGCAGCCTTGGACTGAATTAACAATTAAGAGTCACCCATATCAAATTTCAGCTCTACAATGAAGTAGAATGACCAGTATTTCTCTGCACCAATATTGACTTCTTGGCTCATGTCAATAACAAGGGCGTTAAAAATAAAATAGTATATTCAAACTTTTAGTAGTTGACAAATTCATACATGGGAGCACATGTTTCCAGTTTACCAAGCAAAACCAAAGAACTTATAGCTATTTTTCAGACTTAACGTGCATGATCCTTTGAAAATTCCCTCGTCAACACGTAGCAATAAAAAGCCCACCAAAGCCCACAGGGTACAGACTCTGGCGCCTATATATACCTTCACATAATTCATAGTTTGTCACACACATCCACAAGCATTTAGCTAAAGGCTCTTTTCAAAGAATACAAAACCTTTTTCTAGTCCCCACACCGCTTATTTTGACCCAAAAAACCAAGATGAATTTCAGAAATACAAGCACCCTTTTGATCATTTTTGTTATCTGTGTGGCTATTTTAAGCCATAGTGGTGTTGAAGCAACAAGGGTGTTATCTGAAGATTTTGGCAATGCTAATAGCTTCGAGACAGGTTCCCCTATTTATGTGAAGGCAAAGGACATCATGGCGTATTGGCTTCAAAGGTTGCCATCGGGACCTAGTCCTGGTGGTGAAGGTCACTAGTTCATTCAAGTTGTGAAATAGAAAAGTCTTATACAGATTTACCCTATATATATACACACACACACACATTGTTTTTGTTTCTTTAATACTTTTATTTTTTATTCTTTTTCTTGGTCCAGATGTATCGTAGCTTCTTCTAAAATAGCTAGAAGAATACGAAAAAATGAAATTGAAAAATATAATTCATTTATTCAATCAAGTTCATAACCCGTTCTTCTTCTTCTTCTTTTCTGCCCTCGCATCCACAGGCATGTATTGTATATACTAATATACACAAATAATTTCAACTTCGAAATTGCATGCTATAGATTCAGTACTATATGGTACTCAGTTAGAAATGAACGCGTTGAAGGAGACAAAGGAAACAATACACAGTAAATATGATTTATCCAAAATGATCAGAGAAAAGAGATCAGTATTATTGTTTTCCTCTTAACTTTTTTTTAAAGAAATTTTCACAACTTGTGGTGTCCGCTCCTGATAATAGCTCTTTATGGTCAGATCAAAACACTAACCAGTTTTTATTATAAGTGAGAATTGAATCTCAGATCTCTTATTCAACCATCAGAGATTTTATTAGTTAAGCTAATTAACTGGAACCCACAATTATTTTTTTCTCTTTCATTGGGAAGTGTTGTAATAATATTTGTTTTTTTAACGACCCAGGTCCCATATATATATACTATAGGTTAACACAATCTCGGTACCATGCATCATGTCTCTAATGGATTAAACTTTTGGTGAGGAAAATATACGATAATTGATATAAAGACAAAAAGACATTGATATCACGAGTAAATTCTTCGTATCATGACTGTACTCAACAGATCAATCTCTTTAATTTTCAAGTTAAACCATGCAACGAGATCTTTTTGTTATGACGTTTGTAGATCATCACTCCTTTTAGTAATAAACCATGCAACCATGCAATGAGATCTATGATTTCCAAATAAAAACTCTCAAAACAACCACTTTCTATTTTCTTTTTCTTTTTTTATTTTTTATTTTTTATTTATTTATATCTCTCTAAAGACCCTTCCGAAGGGCATCAATTGCCGGTGTCCACAAAAATATGTACATCCCAACTAAGTTTGCTATTACACACTTATATATCATTTGCCATTCTCAATCCATTTGTATTTGAATATCAAATAATTTTCTCTAACAAAAACGGAATAACTTCTTACATAAATTTTACAACTAATTGTTAACTGTTATCTTCAAGTGGTGGACTACTTAGTACCCATTTGTATTTGATACTTGTATTTATATAAATGAAATCAACTAAAAATATAAGGCTATTATTCTAAGAGCTCTTAATGAGAAATAAGAATAGTCTAGAGAGCTTGAGAATTGAGTTTGAATTTGAGAGATTTTTAGTGAGAAAATGAGAGAAATATAAGGGTATTTATAGAATTTAGGATACTTAAAAAGGAATTAAAAAAAAAGGTGTGAATAATATTTATTTAACTTTCGACATTCTTTTTTCATTTTTTTTTATTTTTTTTTTTGTGTGTTTGAGATGTAAATTAATTTATTAATTAGATTTCTATATTCAAGTTCTACTAATATTTCATTTTGAATTGATAATATGAATAATTCATTTAATATTTCTTGTGACATAATTGATTTAAAATAAAATTTTATTGATTATAAGAAAATCTTCTTTTTGCACATTCAATTATATCAACTATTGTTAGTAATCTTCTTTCAGCCAATAAAGGGGGCTCTTAATATTTTTTTTCTAGGTGAAGTAAACTTAATTAAAATATCCACTATGTAAGATAAATAAGTAAATTATATTATATTAGTTAAAAAAGTTGGCCTTCTTTTATTTAAGAGCCTAATGGCACTCCATTACCTAAATGGCCTAAATAGTTAAGCCGACACTATATATAACATCCCGGAAATGAATCATTTGATTTTTTTTTTCCTATTGTATTTGAGGACATAAAAAAACGGCAAAATGCTTAAAAATCCAACACGGAACTAGGTGTTTTCTTAAAACACATATCCATTCAAAATCGAGGAGCAAATAACATGACTAGTGATGAAAGTCCATTCATTTTTATTTTTTTTTTTTTTTTTTTTTCTGAACCTTGGACTGAATTAACAATTAAAGTCACTCATATCAAATTTCAGCTCTGCAATGAAGTAGAATGACCAATCACCAATATTGACTTAATGGCAGTGGCAGCTCAAGGAATATATTTGAAAGGGATCATTAAAAAACTTAAAATAAATAAAATTTTGATAAAACAGGAACTTAAATATATCAAGTTATCGATAAAAAAAATATATAAATATATTAAGTTTTACAATTTCCTTCTACAAGTTTTCATATTTTAAAATTTTTACATGATAGTTCATTATCAATTGTTATTATCTATTTTCAAAATGGGTAGATGTGACGATTTTATTTTGTTAAATTTGTATAACATTTTTATTTTTATGCATTTGTCATTGTTTTTATAAAAATATTTTGAACTAATTGATAAAACTCAACTCATTAGCACTGTATTAATACACTCATTCATACATAAATAATACACTGAATATTTATTTAATCAATAAAAAGCTGGAACATCCCTAACTTTACTTTTTTTTCTTTCTTGAATTACTAACTTTATAACTAAAAAATTTGGAATGTACTGTTGTGTGTTTTTGTTTAGCTTTGTACTGGATCAATATGTGATTAGGGCGTGCAATAACATTTTTAACGATATTTTAAACTAATAAAAAAATATTATATAGGCCTATGTGCCGCCGCCCCTGCTTAATGGTTCATAACTTCGTATATATATATATATATATATATATATCATGAACGACAAGACTGTTAAAAATAAAATAGTACTCCTATATTCAAACTTTTAGCCGTTGACAAATTCGTACATGGGACCTCATTTTCCACTTTACCAAGCAAAACCAAAGTCCCTCATTGCTATTTTTCAGCCTTAACGTGCATGAACATTTCAAACTTCCCTCGTCAACACGTAGCTCTAAAAAGCCCACCAAAACCCACACAGGGAACAGGCTCTAGCGCCTATATATACCTTCACGTACTTCATAGTTTGTCACACACATTAACAAGCATTTAGCTAAAAGCTCTTTTCAAAGAATAAAAAACCTTTTTCTAGTCCCCACACCGCTTATTTTGACCCAAAAAACCAAGATGAATTTCAGAAATACAAGTACCCTTTTGATCATTTTTGTTATCTGTATGGCTATTTTAAGCCATAGTGGTGTTGAGGCAACAAGGGTGTTATCTGAGGATTTTGGCAATGCTAATAGCCTCCAGACAGATTCTCCTATTTATGTGAAGGCAAAGGACATCATGGCGTATTGGCTTCAAAGGTTGCCATCGGGACCTAGTCCTGGTGGTGAAGGTCACTAGTTCATTCAAGTTGTGAAATAGAAAAGTATTATACAGATTTACCCCAAAAAATATATATATACATACATTGTTTTTGTGTTAATTTCTTTAATACTTTTATTTTTTATTCTTTTTCTTGGTCCAGATGTACCGTAGCTTCTTCTAAAATAGCTAGAAGAATTCGAAACAATGTAAATGAAGAATAAAATTCATTTATTCAATCAAGTTTATAAACCGTTCTTTCTACTTCTCTTCCTCCTCCTTCTTCTTTTTTGTCCTAGGAATCCACAGGCATGTATATTCTAAATAGACACATAAATAATTTCAATTTCGAAATTGCATGGTACAGATTCAGTACTACGGCACTCAGTTATAAATGAACGCGTTGAGAAACTAATGTCGGCATCAAGAAGCAGTGGAACCGTTTGTGCAGCACCACCTAATCTCCCCCATACGTTACGCTTTTGCTGATTGATACAATTGTTGCCTTCTTGCCCATATAAAGCTACACACTGATAAAAAAAAAACCATGTCTGAACCTCTTGACGAAAACCCTTTGCCTCGGTCTTCACCGGAGAATCACTTCCTTCTTAATTTCACGCGTAAAAAAAGATACCCCTTCTGTATGCTTTCCCCTGCCCACCTCGAAGGATGAAGAATTACCTAGGATCCCTACACCTTCTTTCAAAGCTGCACTCTTGCATGACATGTCTGTAGATAGGAATACTGTGTCCTCTCCGACTTATGAGGAGGATTTACTCATGGATAAAACTGAGGATGGGAGGGCGGAGCTGCTGGAGCCCACTATTCTATTACCTTCTCATGTCCGCAAGAAGATTTATGCGCCTTGGAAAACTAGCGTTATTGTTAAAGTGGTTGGTAAGTCTTTTAGATACAAAGCTTTGCTCATGCGGCTTACAGGTATTTGGCGCCCCAAAGGTAACTTTACTTTAATTGATTTTGGATATGATTTCTTCCTCGTTAAATTTAGTTTAGATTTAGACCTTTTGTTCGTGTTGGAGAGGGGTCCGTGGTTTGTGGGCGAACATTATCTTTCCGTACGTAAATGGTAACGAATACTGTTGCTAGGGGTAGATTTGCGAGGTTGTGTGTCCAACTTGATTTAGATAACCTTCTGCGACACCAAATTACTATAGGCAACTTCATACAACGTATCCAACACGAAAATATTCCCACATTATGCTATTCCTGTGGACGAATTGGCCACACAGTGGAGAAGTGCACTGACTTGGGATCGGAGAGGGCGGGTGTTGGAGGTTGGGGGTCACAACCTAAACCTGAGAATCCTGTCATTTCCTCACCGATTCCCGCTTCGAACTTCGGGCCTTGGTTGCTGGTGACACGTAGGCATGTGAAACCCCGAGTAGATGCGAAGGGGAAGCAAGGGCGTCCAGCTAGACTCTTTGATAGCCAACTCACTCGGTCCTCAGAGGCCCGTATCATGACCTTGCCCCACTCGACCAGTGAGTTGTCTAGGGCCCCACTTCGAACGGCCCTTTGAACCAATCTGAGAGTTTTATTGCTAAGGGTAGTAAGTGTATTGAGGCACCCTAAGTAATAGGTTCACAGACTTAGCTGACTTACCTGAGGATACTTTGGAAATGGAGTCTACTCATTGCACTGCTTCGATGGAGGCCAACTCGGAAGGTTCCACCTCAGAGGACATGGGTCCATACGTGGCCTCTTTGGCTCCTTCGAGTCCTCTTACTTCATGCAACTCATCCACTATATTAGATACGTCCCATGCCATACACTCTCATACCACTATGGAACCTTCTCCTACTCTAGCTACTGATAGTGATGGCACACTCACTACCTCACTCCCTAGACTCAGATTCAGCCCCCACTTCTCCTTTCCACCCTCACCTGAATTTAGGGCTGTAAACGAACCAAGCCGATCGTGAACAACTCGAGCTCGGCTCAATAAAAAGTTTGTTCATGTTTGTTTGTTTATAAATAAGCCAAGCTTGAGCCTTAGTTTTCGGCTTGTTTGATAAACAAGCCGAGCCTGAGCAAAAAAATTTGTTCGTGAACAAGCTCGTGAACAATCGGGCTCGATACAACACAAGCCAAGCTTAAACTCATGTATAGCTTGATAAAAGGCTTGATATATATTTGCTAAATAAACTAAATATTTTTACATTACACATATTTTAATAATAAAATTTCCCACATGAGACCACTTTTCAATACCAATTACTTTAAGTTTTTTTCTTTCCTTAAAAAAAAAAAAAACATTTTTAGCAAAAAATAAAAAAGAAAAGAAAAGACTGGAGACTTCTTTTAGTAATTCACGCTTTTTCTAGACTTTTCAATTCCACTTCTAGTGGGTGTGCAAAGAGCTCCGACAACAACTCTAGATCCGGTGTAGTATTTGGCATCACTGCCATCTTCGCTCTCTACCTCCATCCTCCAAGACGTTCATAGCCTTCTCTCACCATAGGTAAATTTTCATGTTTAAAAATTTTCTATAGTTGTTTGCACCGTAGTTTGTTTGATATTGCAAAATCGTTTTGATTTCCAAGTTATGGTTGTTTATGAAGTTTCTATATAACTTAGAAAAATCTTGTTGGTTGAATTCGTTTGATAATAACTTAACTTTGTAATTAGTGGATTGTGGTTGTGAAGTCTGGTATGTAGTTTGGAATGGGTCAGTGCTTTTCTTTTCCTGAGGTGCAGAGTCCTCTGTGATTAGCTAATCACAGGTGGAATTAGAAGCATGAACAAATGAGTATATTATTTTCTTATTTTTGTTTACTTGATTGTTGGAGATTTGAGCACTTGATAATGCAATTTTGTTAGATCCTAAGCAAAAAATCTTGACTTGAGCTTGAGTTTGAGCTTGATGTTAAGCTCGAGCTTGGCTTGATTAATTTATCAAGCCAAGCCAAGCCGAGCTCAAGCTTTTGGGTTTTCCCACGAGCTCAAGTTCAAACATCATATTTAGGCTTGTCTCGAGCTCGAGCCAAGCTTGAGCATTTGATTTTTACTGACGAGCCAAGCTCAAACAGGCACTACTCGCTTGAGCTTGGCTCGTTTACAGCCCTACCTGAATTCCAGCTCTAGCTCACTTAACCCAGATGCTCCTCCTTTTTTCCCAGTAGCAACGATGGACTACCTTGTCCCACACATGTCCCTCATCCACCCACCGAACTCACCCCAGCCCATTCCGATCCTTCAAGTGGCCCTTCATCCGGATACCCCGATCCAATGGCAGACCTGAACCATTCCTACACGCATAAGCATGGACAATCCTTTCTCTTCAGAATGGGGTCAGGTGCAGGTACATGCGGAGCCACCTATTCCACCTCCATCACTTGCAGGTTCACAACCTCGTCCTCGGCACGTTCGGCCTCGCCGTCACTTCATAAGAAGAGTGGCTGCTTCATCGCCAAGGTCAGTCATGCCTGCACAAGAGAATCGGGTTCTGGGAAACGAACTGCTTCCCTCACCAACTTTCAACTTTCTGACCAAACAGGAGCTTATGTTCTCAATGGACATACAGCTTCACAAGTTGGTTATCACGCATTTCTCAGAGTCACTAAAAACCTTGGCCACTAGCATCATCTCCTATCTCAGTCATGTGGTCTTGCCTTCACAATACAAAATGTATTTAGATTCGCTGATGGCATTTCAGCCCTCACCATCGCTATCTCCATAAGGGAGGCGATCTAGTCTGAATCCTCAGACTCCAACTCAGATGACGCCTCGTCCTCTCTATGCGTCATACATGAAGATCGCCACTTGGAATGTTAGGGGGGCAGGCAATGCTCGCTTTCGCTTGAATGTGCAAGATCTTGTCAACCTTTATCGTCTTGAAATTCTGGTTATCCTTGAACCAAAGATTAGTGGTCAAGACACTGGCCTTCCCGGTTTCTTCTCTAGCTAGAACATAGACTAATTAATGTTTATAACACTATCCTATACCAAGAATATTTGCTATGGCAAATGAAATCTCGCATACTTTGGTTGTCCTACAGGGATGCAAATACCCAGGGGCATAGCCAGGAATAAATACATGGGGGGGCCGAGTTGTAACATAAATATACTAAATATAATTCTTAAGTCTATTGGATACAAAATTATCAACTTTCATATATCATCATATACTTGAACATGTTGGGAATTCAACCGAAATTCCAAACCTGTGAGAAACAAAAAAATAGAAAAAACAAAACGCCAAAGGAAAAACAATCACACGCACAAGACAGTATTTACGTGGTTCGGCAATTTGCCTACGTCCACAGAGTTACAGGGATTTCACTATTATCAAAGAAAATTACAATGTGCGGCTACAGTGTTTTTCTTTCTCAAAAACAACAACAAGACAAAACCCTAATCACAAAAAAAAAGGCTTTTATATCCTACGCACAGGATTCACAATGGGCTACATAACGGGCCAAAAAAATTTTGTCTGCCCAAGCCTCCGCTCCATGGACTAAGCCTCAGTAAATCTCCCATTAAGAACCACGCAACATCATTCAAGTCAGGTCAGGTCATCAACCGGATCAAATCATGCCTGACGACGATTTTTCACGGAATAAAATTCATCCATTATCATCTCTATAGTGAAATTCCTTGCAATTTCCTTCTCTATATAAACTATCATATTATCTGCCAAAAACTCATCCTCCATTTTATTGCGAAGTCTTGTTTTTAACAACTTCATAACTGAGAAAGCTCGTTCTGTAGTTGCTATAGAAACTGGAAGGGTCAACACAAGACGAATAAGTCTATCAATCAAAAAATAGATATTAGACTTTCCTGAAATTTTTAATCCCCTACATAGCTCGGAAATTGTACTCATATTCTGAAAATCTGGATGTTTTATCACATCAAGCTCATAATGTTGCAATTGAGACTCCAAAAGTTCTTGTTCATGTTCAGTAAAATCTTGAGGATAATATTTTTTAACTAAATTGCATATATGAACAATTTTGAATAATCTAAAAGCATCCTTGGGATTTAAAGCTGAACTAAGAATGACAAGTTCCGTTGTTAGCTCACAAAATCTACTTTTCAATTCTTGCAATTGAAAGTTTATTGCAACTGTAAATATGCAAATTCTAAAATGATGTTCCATTGTTAAATCTTCATCTTGACGACGATATCTACCTCGACCTTTAGTGTAACGAGCATTCATATCAGGAATATCAATTTCATGTTGCTCACAAAATGCTATAACACTAGCAAGTAAAGGCTCCCATCCATCATCTCTCAACTTTTGAATAAGTGATTTTGTAGTTGAAACTAAATGCATGGCATTTAAAAGGTCTTGAGAACGTTGTTGCAAAGCTTAACAAAGAACATTAGTAATTCCCATTATCTCTTTCATCAAATGCAAGATTAAAATAAATTCAAATGATGTTAATACTTGATAAGCTCCCTCGGCATCACCGCGTTATTTATAGTTAGCCCATTCCTCAGAGATAGTGTTGATAACTTTGCAAGTAGCATCAAACGTGTTAATCAAACTACAAATAGATTGAAAATGAGATCCCCACCTAGTATCTCCAGCTCGTTGCAAAGTACCAATCTGGTTTGCTCCTCTTCCAGTCTCAATTTCATTAGAAGCAATCATATTCTCAACTTGTTCTGCTTGAGCATGTTGCAATTCATCATTACGCTTACTAGAAGCAACAACAATATTGATAATATTAACCAAATGATCAAAGAACTGATGAACATCTTTTACTTCTCTAAATGCTGTAACCAGAGCTAATTGCAACCTATGAGCCATACAGTGTACATAATAAGCATATGGGCAATCTTTAAGAAAAAAAGCTTGTAATCCATTTCATTCACCACGCATGTTACTAGCCCCATCATATCCTTGACCTCGAATATTTTCAATGTGGAGGTTGTAATGAGAAAGGACAGCACATATCTCATTCTTTAAAGTCAATGCAGTAGTGTCTCTAACATGCATAACATGAAAGAAACGCTCTTTAATGAAACCTTCTTTATCAACAAACCTCAAAATGATGGCCATTTGCTCTCTCTTCGACTCATCCCGAGCTTCATCAACAAGAATGCAAAATTTTGCATCCCCAATTTCTTCACGAATAGCATTTCGCACGTTACTAGCAAGAATATGCAAAATCTCCTTTTGAATTGTGGGTGATGTATATTTGGCATTTCCTGGTGCATTTTCCAAGACAACACTAGCTACTTTGTTATTGAAAGTTGATGTGAATTTTATCAATTCAATAAAATTACCTCTATTTTTTGAATCAAGGCTTTCATCATGACCTTTAAAAGCATAAGCTTGGAATGCTAGCCATCGAGCATACTCTACTGAGGTTTTGAGCCGCAACCGATTATTCTCTAATTCTTTTGACGTTTGTTTCTCAATCAGCTTGTCAATATGCCGTGAATGATTCTTTAAATCCTCGCAACATTTCATAGCAATTTTATGTGGGGAGTTTGGTTCTTTCCCTTCATGACGAATTAAAGGACAATTCATTCCATCTTTCACCTTTTTCCAATTATTAAAACCTCTTGAAATGAATACATCTGATCCGGGACGACCTATTGGTTTCTTACTAAAAAGGTAGCAAGGTAGACAATATATCGCATCCATTGAAGGTGAGTATTCCAACCAATCCTTATGTGAACCAAACCATGAAGGTTGAAATCGACGACGATGAGTATCATCATTGTATGGATAGTCTATATTTTCAGGTTGATATGGACCTTCTTTGAGATAAGCTCGTCGGATTTCATCTTGTTTGTTGATAGGAAATTCACATATTTGTTTACGTGATCCTAGATCACGATCTATCTCTTCAAATTGAAGTTTTGGACATTTGGAGGGGTGTTCATCAGGCATTGAAGTATTAACATTTGTTTCTACAGCCACAGGTGTCCTAATTTCTGAATTGCTAACATCTTTTTTCTTAAAGAATGCATCAATTGTTTTTCGTTTGCTCATAATTCTTTTAGCTTTAAGAATATGACTCAAAAATTAACCTGAAAAGAATTTTTAAAAAAAAATTTAATTAGGAATTTTTACTTAGTTATATGAATGTTATTCATACTCAAGAAAAAAACAAAATTTTCACTATAATTTAAACAGTCAGCCCATTTTTAATACAACTTTAATTAATAATAACCCCTCAAACAAAAACAAAAATAATTTAATTAATTTGTCTTTTATAATGTATTGGTTAATTTAATTATATAGCTTTAATTATTATTGTTTAGTTTAACAATAAACTATATTGCTTTAATTTATTTATCATTAATTATACTGCTTTAATTTGTTATATTGTTTAGCCCCTTGTACATATTACATTAAAAGAGCCGAACATTATGCATTCCATGTGCAGCACAATATTTAAAGCAATGTAACGTGCTGCACATTACATTGCTTTAATTATTATGCTGCACCCGGCCCCATGTGCCCATAGCCCATCTACCCCCTCCCCACCCCACTCAACAACCAACAGACAAGCACAAAATGCACCCCAATCACAATAGCTAACTGCAATCAGAAAATTTCGCAATGCCAATCACAAATCATAACACACGTTACACTAAATGACAATTAATATTTCACCAAACACAAACACACTGAGTCACTGACCAACAACAAAAAGGGATAAGATAAAGCCAAATTTAAAAAGACAAAAACACTAAAACAGGAAAAAGGCAAAACCAGCCAATCAGAGAGTCACAATTCAAAAGAGAGAGAGAGACTTACCGAGATGTGAGATTAGAATCATCAGATAGGCTATTAAAGATAAAGAATAAAGAGACTCTTCATAAATATTCATTTCATTTTTTTCCTTCAGTGAGATAAAGAGAGAGAGACTAAGAGAGAGTTAGAGAGAAAAACCTTGAGGGAGGGCCGGACTGCCAAAGCGGAGGGAGCAACTGCCAACGAGCATCGCTACATCGGAGCAGAGGCAGCACGATCTGCGATCTCCGATGAGGCGATGACCGCTACGATCTGCGAAAAAGAGCATTTCAAATTTTCAGTGAGATAAAGAGAGAGAGTCAGAGAGAAATACCTTGAGGGAGGGCCGGAGGGAGCACCGTCGCACCGAGCACTGGAGCAGAGGTAGAGAACTCTGTGATCTCCGATCTCCGATCTACGATTTGCGATGAGCGGCGACCGGGCGAGCAACGACGACGACGAGCGAGCTGCGGCGACGACGAAGGCGACGTGACCGTGGGTTACTGGGTTTGGTTTGCTGGGGACCTGGGGTTTGGTTTTGGTTTGTGTATTAGGGGGTTTTTTATTTTTTTGATAAACACCTCTGTTTTGGTTTGCTGGAGTTTGATGTGCTTTAGTATTGGAGTTTGATTTCTCTGCCACTGCCAGCGATGTGATGGGTTTCAACTCTCTGCCAGCGACGTGATGCTCTGTACTGGTTTTTTTTTTTTTTTTGGTTGAGAATCCGTGGGCTTGGCTTGTCGTGGGCTCTGTTACAATTTTTTTTTTTTTTTTTTTGCTTGAAAGTAGAACAGATATATATATATAATTTTTTTTAATTTGAGGTGTTCCTAATTTTTGATTGGGGGCTGGGAAAATGGGTGAGAAATGGGTAGGGGGGCCGGCTATGTAATGTTGGGGGGGCCCATTTATTTTTTCTTCCTAGTCTAATGGGAAATTTTTTTTTTTTTTTTTGCAGGGGCCTCGGCCCCCCCAAGCCACTATGTGGCTCCGCCCCTGCAAATACCCACTTCTTCCACGTTCAAACTAGCGTGCGGCGTTCTCGGAAAACTTTTGCCACTTTAAAATCTGAATCTGATGATTGGATTCGTGGGCAAGAACTGCATGATTATGTGACTGGTCATTTTCAATGTTTGTTTCAATCCGAGGTGAGCAGTTCTCTTTCGTCTACATCGGATACCTTATTTTCTTCCTCCAAGTTTAATCCTTAGGAGCTTTGGGATTCTCTTTCGAGATTTCCGGACCAGGTTGAAATTTGGTCTACTCTGAGGACCATGCACCCTCTCAAGGCCCCAAGGCCGGATGGGTTTCATGCTCATTTCTATCAACATAATTGGTATATTATGGGGTTGGATATTTCTAGGTTCATTCAGACTATCTTTATTACTGCACGTATCCCGGAGGACTTAACACGTGTTAAGTTAGTTTTGATACTGATGGGACTGACGAAATCAAGCATAGACGAGACAAACCGTGATGACGAGATAGTCCCTTGATGACGAGTAACCACCTTACTAACGAGTAACCACTCCACTGACGATGTTAGACATCTCATTGAATGCTGCTAGTAAACTCCCCGGACGGTTACAGAGCCAGCTATACAGACCGTTGAAGGAAGTTAAAGCAACATTATGAGGCCATTGAAGCCACCATAACTGCCTCAACGGCTAGAAGCTGAATCAACATATATATATATATAGCCCCCACACTGCCAAGGGAGAGGTACATTTTCATACATACACACTAAGAGATTATTTTTGTTCTATTATCCTTACATTGCTCACTTTCTAAATAACAATTGATACTGACTTTGGCATCGGAGGCTTTGTGGCAGGCACCACACCGGTGACCATTCTCGAGAACACACTACTTTGCAGACCGGAGTCCATTCTTGTCTGCACATTTTGACTGACGAATTTACGTTTCATCAGTTTGGCACCGTCTGTGGGAACGACATTTTCGTGTTCAATCTCGAAGAAATAGTTTCCGCTCAGCAATCACTATCAAATGGAGTCCAATCAAGATTCCACATCCTTGGCTCAGCAAGTTCAGGCTCTCGTAGCCACTGTAGAAGAACTGACCAGGCAAAATCAGGAAATGAAGTTACGACTTCAGCAAGAGGAGAATCGATCTAAAGGAAACCGAGACGACGAGGGAGATAGCCACAGAAGAAGTGACCATCAAAGGCCCGCCACTCCAACCGAGCACAACTCAAATCTTCTTCAAGAGATGAGGAGGGAGATGGACGAACTCAGGACCGCCATCAGGGAGAAAACAGAGAGGAGTGTAGATCGACTGGTAAGGGCGACGGATTCGCCATTCACTCCAGCGGTCCTTGATTGTCCGGTACCATCAAAGTTTCAGTTGCCCCAGCTCGAACCATTCGATGGCTTAAAGGACCCTCAGGATCATCTTAACACCTTCAAGACGACCCTAGGGCTCCAGCAGCCCCCAGACGAAATACTGTGTCGTTCTTTCCCGACAACCCTTAAAGGGGCTGCAAGAGAGTGGTTCACGAAGTTGCCAACGTCGTCAATCGACAACTTCGAACAATTAAGCAACGCCTTCCTACGTCACTTCATTGGAGGACAGCATCCTAAGAGAACCGCGGACCATTTACTTACCATCAGGCAAGGAGAAAAGGAAACTCTAAGGTCGTACATGAAACGCTTTACTTGGGAAACACTAGAGGTAGACGAAGCAGATGATAAAGTGCAACTGACGACCTTTAAGGCAGGGCTGAGGTCCAGAGACCTCGTTGCATCACTCGTAAAGAATCCCCCAAAAACGATGGCCGAGATGCTCATTAAAGCACAAAAGTACATGAATGCTGAAGACGCATTAGCAGCCATCAAGGATTCAGGAAGGCCAGGGGACAAAGAAAGGAAAGATGATGATCGTAGGGGGCAAAAGCGGGAGCGCCCGAACCGTCGAGCCAGTGACGGGATCAGGAGGAAAGACGATAAGGGATCGCAAATGGTAAAATTTACCCCTCTTGTTATGCCTATTGATAAAATTTTAACGCAGATTAAGGATGACAATTACCTTAAATGGCCGCGACCACTGCACTCATCTCCCAGCGTCCGTGACAAGAATAAGTACTGCCGATTCCATAAGGATCACGGCCATTATACCGAAGATTGTCGAGACCTCAAAGAGCAGATAGAGGAATTGATACAGAAGGGGAAATTACAGAAGTTTGTGAAGAAAGGGGAATTCAGGAGGTTCCAAGGTGGAAATAAGGGGCAGCACGAATCTACATCTGGAGGCAATGACCGTCAGATACAACCTCCCCAAAATGTGGTCGGGGAAATACAGACGATCACAGGGGGACCCGTCACAGGAGGCTCGTTCAGGTCCCTTCAAAAAGCATGCCAACGTCAAGTGAACAGCGTACACACGACTCCCCCGTTGAAGCAGAGACGAACCGAGCAAGACATGACTTTCAATGAAAACGACGCCAGGGGAGTGAAGCAGCCCCACAACGACCCCTTGGTCATAATGCTTACCATAGAAGGGTTCAACACCAAAAGGATCCTCGTGGACAATGGTAGCTCTGCTGACATCATTTACTTCCCTGCATTTCAACAATTGAAGCTAGACCCCAGAAGGCTACGTCCTTTTGATTCCCCCCTCGTCAGTTTCAATGGTGACAGGGTCTATCCCAAGGGCATAGTGACATTGACAGTGACAGTGGGGACATACCCAAAGCAACTGACCTGTCAGCTAGACTTCTTGGTGGTGGATTGCCCCTCCTTCTACAATGTCATCATTGGAAGACCTGCCCTCAACAAGTGGAAGGCGTCCACATCTACCTACTGCCTAAAGGTAAAGTTCCCAGTGGAGAACGGGGTTGGTGAAGTTAAGGGAGACCAAGTCTTAGCTCGAGAATGCTACCAGGCCGTGTTGGCTGCGAAGGAAAACCACACCTGGATAATTGAAGAAAAGGTGGAGGCTCTAGAAACAGTGCAACTAACTGAAGGAGAAACAACCAAGACGACCAGGATAGGGATGACCTTAAACCCCGAGATGAGGACAAAGCTCGTCCAGTTTCTTAAGCAAAACCTGGACGTCTTCGCCTGGAGTCATGACGACATGCCAGGTATATCCTCGGAAATCATCCAACACAGGTTGAATGTAGACCCAGAGAAGAAGCCCATCAAGCAAAGACGAAGAGTCTTCGCACCAGAAAGAGATCAGGCAGTCGCTGACGAAGTGAAAAAGCTCTTGACTGTAGGTTTCATCAGGGAAGTGTACTATCCAGACTGGCTGGCCAACATTGTTCTGGTAAAGAAAGCAAATGAGAAGTGGAGGATGTGCGTAGATTTCACGGACCTGAATAGGGCCTGCCCGAAGGACAGTTTCCCCCTTCCAAGAATAGACCAGCTCGTAGACTCCACAGCCGGACACAAGCTATTGACGTTCATGGATGCTTTCTCAGGATACAACCAGATAAAAATGGATGACGAGGATGAGGAGAAAACGGCCTTCATCACCAGCCAAGGCCTCTATTGCTATAAGGTAATGCCTTTCGGACTAAAGAATGCAGGCGCTACTTATCAGAGATTAGTGAACAGAATGTTCAGCAAGCAGATAGGCAGGAATATGGAGGTCTACGTGGATGACATGCTCGTCAAGAGTAAAAAAGAGCTTACCCATCTGGACGACCTCAAGGAAACATTCGCTACTCTCAAACAATACCAAATGAAACTGAATCCAAGTAAGTGCGTTTTTGGTGTAGCCTCAGGGAAGTTCCTGGGATTCATGGTGTCCCAGAGAGGAATAGAAGCAAATCCGGAGAAGGTTCAGGCCATAATCAACATGGCGTCACCCAAGACCGTCAAGGAAGTCCAAAAGCTCACAGGACGGATCACTGCCCTCAACAGATTCGTCTCTAGAGCAACGGACAAATGCCTCCCATTCTTCAAGACTCTGAAGCAGGCCTTCGCCTGGACTGACGAATGTGAAGTAGCTTTCCAAGAGCTTAAACGCTACTTGAGCAATCCACCTCTCCTAAGCCCGTCAAAGGAAGGTGAGAACTTGTATCTGTACCTAGCTGTTTCGTCTATAGCCGTCAGCGCAGCTCTGATTCGGGAAGAAAACAGGATACAACTCCTAGTTTATTATGTCAGCCAAGCCTTTCAGGGGGCTGAGTCCAGGTACCCAAAAATCGAAAAAATCACATTCGCGTTGATAATAGCCTCACGCAAGCTCAGGCAGTATTTCCAGGCAAATCCGATCTGGGTGATGACGGACCAGCCTATTAAGAAGTCCATGAGCAAACCAGAGGCAGCGGGGAGAATGGTCCAATGGGCAATCGAACTCAGCCAATTCGATGTTGAATATCATCCTAGGACAGCAATTAAAGCACAGGCTTTGGCAGACTTCATCGCAGAATTTACCCCCTCAGACGAAGAGGAATTCACTGACGAAGAAGGCCAATGGACAGTACAGACCGACGATTCGTCAGCCCAGAAGAGGGGGGGAGTAGGGGTCGTCATAATCACCCCCGAAGGAGATGTACTAAAGTATGGAGTCCAGCTGAAATTTCCTGCCACCAATAACAAGGCCGAATACGAAGGAGTTCTGACCGGTTTGAGGCTTGGAAAAGAGCTTGGAGCCAAGAACCTGTTGGTCCAAAGCGATTCAAAACTGGTAATTGGGCAGATGAGGGGAGAATACGAAGCAAAAGAAGAAAGAATGCAGAGGTACCTCAAACTGGCGAAGCACTTGGCTCGAGAGTTCGAAAAGGTGGAGTTCGTGCAGATTCCCAGAAGTCAGAATGCAATAGCAGACGAAGTCTCAAAGATAGCCTCGTCCGATGGAGGAGAATTGGACGAAGGCCTGACGATGGAAGTCCAGAAGAACCCCAGCATTGAGGAAGTTCTGATATTCGTAATCCAGAGCACAAACAGCTGGATGACACCCATTATATCTTTCCTTCAGGACGGGCACCTCCCACAGAATACAGAAGAAGCCAGGAAGATCAAAAAAAGAGCAGCCAGATTTATAATCCTCAACAACGCCCTATACAAGAGGGGCTTCTCCATGCCTTACCTAAAGTGCGTTGACGAGGAAGAAGCAAAGTACATTCTGCGAGAGGTCCACGAAGGTATTTGCGGGGATCATGTTAGTCCCAGATCCCTGGCAAGTAAGATAATTCAAACAGGCTATTTCTGGCCCACTATGCAGGCAGACGCGGCTGATTTCGTTAAGAGATGTGACAAATGCCAACGGTTCGGAAATGTTCAGCGACTTCCAGCGGAAAAACTGACGACAATTGCATCGCCATGGCCGTTTGCACAATGGGGAATCGACATCGTCGGCCCACTGCCCCAGGGCAAAGGTCAGGTAAAATTCTTACTTGTTGCCATTGATTACTTTACAAAATGGGTTGAAGCAGAGGCACTGGCCACCATAACTGAAGCAAAAATACAGAGCTTTGTATGGAAGAACATCATTTGTAGGTTCGGGATTCCAAGGACGATCATATCAGACAACGGACGACAATTCGACAGTCAAGGCTTTAGAGAATTTTGCTCAGGCCTAGGCATTAAGAACCATTTCTCATCCCCAGGCCACCCACAAGCGAACGGACAGACGGAGGTGACGAATCGAACGTTGCTCAAGATTATTAAAACGAAGCTGGACGAAGCGAAGGGGGCCTGGCCGGAAGAGTTGCCCAATGTCTTGTGGGCGTACAGGACAACAGCGAGAACGCCAACAGGAGAGACCCCCTTCAGACTCACCTACGGCACTGAAGCAGTGATCCCGATCGAAGTAGGGGTAACCAGCATCAGGCGAGAAGCATTCATTGAAGAAGACAATGACGACCATTTGCGAGTCAATCTGGATTTCCTAGACGAAGTAAGAAATAAAGCCTGTAGCAGGATGGTGGAGTATCAACAGAAGATGACAGACTACTACAACAAGAGAGTAAAGCTCAAGCAACTTGATATTGGTGACCTCGTCCTTCGCAAAGTAACCCCAGCAACCAGGGACTCTTCTCAAGGGAAACTCGGACCCACATGGGAAGGACCCTACCAGGTCATTCATTACTCTAGGAAGGGCAGCTATCACCTGGAGACCATAGACGGACAAAGGCTCCCCAAACCATGGAATATCGAACACTTGAAGAAATACCATCAATAAACACAATCATGACATGTATTCATTATTCATTGTTGAAACTAATAAATGAGTTATTCAGATGATGTTTTTCTAAGAGCAGGCATATCCGATTACAAAAAAAAAAAAATGGCTAAGTAGCAAGAGTCCGCTCTGACGGACGTAAGCTACTGACGATGACAAGATCCTTGAAAAAAAGGTGTAAGTCACAAAAAGCCAAAAATGGCTAAGTAGCAAGAGTTCGCTCTGACGGACGTAAGCTACTGACGATGACAAGATCCTTAAAAAAAAGGTGTAAGTCACAAAAAGCCAAAAATTGCTAAGTAGCAAGAGTCCGCTCTGACGGACGTAAGCTACTGACGATGACAAGATCCTTGAAAAAAGGTGTAAGTCACAAAAAGCCAAAAATGGCTAAGTAGCAAGAGTTCGCTCTGACGGACGTAAGCTACTGACGATGACAAGATCCTTGAAAAAAGGTGTAATCACAAAAAGCCAAAAATGGCTAAGTAGCAAGAGTCTGCTCTGACGGACGTAAGCTACTGACGATGACAAGACCCTTAAAAAAAAAAAAAAAAAAAAAAAAAAAAGGTGTAAGTCACAAAAAGCCAAAAATGGCTAAGTAGCAAGAGTCCGCTCTGACGGACGTAAGCTACTGACGATGACAAGATTCTTAAAAAAAAAAAAAAGGGTGTAAGTCATAAAAAGTCAGAAAGAACAAGGGGCTGAGTAGTGAAATTCTGCTATAAAGAAGAAGATATAAAAGCTTCACCAAGCACATCACATAGGCAGTTAAAAGCATGCAAATTACAGACGCAGGTAAATGCAAAAAGTAAGTTAGAGCCAAAAGCGTGCAAGCAAAATTACCATTGTTTTTACAAACCCATAAACACCAGGTTAAAACATTGATCCCACAAAAAAAAATGTGTGTCTCAAAATAAGATTTACAAAAAGGCCACGACGGGCCATGATAAAAAACATATGCTGTTAAAAACTTAAGTGCCAGGTTCAGGCTTCTGAGGCGGGAGGGGCGTCAACAGATGCAGCGACGTCAACAGATGCAGCAGCGTCAACAGATGCAGCATCGTCAGCAAGAGCAGTTTCTAGAGCGTCACCAGCAGGAACCACGGAGCGAGCAGCTTCATCAGCTGCCATCTCTTTGTCCACTTCTTCCGAATCCAGGTTTTCAATATCGACGCCAGTTGGATGCTTGACCAGGTACCTTCGAATAAGCTCAAAGCCTTTAAAGTACCAACTGAAGAGCACAGTGTTGTACTCGTCAGTAGTCTGAAAAGCTTCAACAGACCTGGTCGCGATCGTCTTCAACGATTCCTTGGTACTCTGGAGTTGCTCGTCCTTTTCCAAGTTCAGCTGGCGCTCCACCCTAAGGTCGTTGCCCAGCACCTTGACCTTATCCTTCAGTGTATTAGCCTCGTCCATTGAATCGATAAGGTTCTTCTTCAGCTTTAAATTCTCAGCCTCCAAGGCTTGCACTCTTGACGAAAGAGATGCCAACTTGGCCTCTTGAGTAAGATACTCAGAGGCAATATGCAAGCTCTCTCCCAGTGCCTAAAAAGAAGTATCAAGTCATGATAAAAATAAAAACAAAAAAAAAAAAGGTTTGCTCTTGAAAGGAGTAGGAACAATTTACTTGCACAAGTTTGTGGACGTGACCACCAGCGACGGTGTTAAAAGGAACCCCAGAAAAAGCCCTCAGGTCATCAGCCGTCACGATGCTATGGGCCCTTTCAACTGCCAACCTCTCGTCCTCCCAGACAGTAGAGCGACGAGAATCCCCTTTTTCCTTCTCTTTCTCCGTCAGGCGCGGCCTCTTAGAGATGGGTGTAGGGAGCTCCTCCACTGAAGTAGACGGGGAAGCGATCCTCGTCGTCTCAGTGCCAGAGACAAGAGGAGTGACGAAGGCCGGCGGAGTGGCCGAAGGACCCCTCCCTGTCACACGCACATTCTTTTTACCTATGCTCGACAAGGGTTTGTCTTTCTTTGCCCTCATCTTCGCATACATGTCTTTGTTAAATTTGGACGTCATTTCTGTCAAAAGAAGAACATTAATTCCAAATAAAAATACAAGAAAGTAAGGAGAAGGAAAAGTACTGACGAAGTTGGAACTTACGTCTCTTTCCGTCTATGTCGAGGTTTCGCAAGACGAGGGCAGAAGGTTCTGGCCCGAGGCAGTAAAACACAAGAGTCCTGGGATTAACGAGGTTGTCCCAACTCTCGATTGTTTACGCGTACACAATTGCCTTCTGTACCCGCTCTCTGTACCTACTCTTAAGCTTGGGTCGTTTCTTGACTACAACCAAAAAAAAAAAATTAGCAGCCATAAGTGTAAACACAACAGAATCCGAAAAGCGAGGAGGAAAATATTGACGCACCTAAAGTCGGGGTTTCCCACCGACAACGTAACCTGGGGAGATCACCCCAAAACTCGCCCAAGGGTGTCTCAAAATCGTCCCCAGACACAAAGAAGAACCTCGACTTCCAATACCTGAAAGAGGACGGTAAACCCTTGACGATCCTGGTCCTTCTCTCCCAGGGCACCAGTTCGTAGTACCCATGCTCCTTAGATGCTCTCAGACGGTAAAGGTAAACAAGCTCGTCAACCCTTAGCATGTCCCCGTCATTGGCAGCCAACCAGATCCCCATACAGCTCACCAGGATCCTCCACGAGTTGGGCATGAGCTGCCCGGGAGCAATACCAAAATGGTCCAAAAGCTCCATAATGAAAGGATGAACCGGGAACCTCAATCCACAGACGAAGGCAGATTCATAGAAGCATACCTCCCCGGGAAAGTGGTGACAAGCCCGTTCCCCCTCACCGGGCAGACGAACCCTAACCTGATCTGGGAATTGAAACCTATCCCTAAATCTACCCAGTGTGTCCGCGTCCAAACCACACTCCTCTTCCAGAGCATAAAAAGCCCTAACCTCTCGGGGATTGGAAAGGGCTGTATCCTCGTCCACTGGGTTACCGCTAGACGATAACCCAGTCTCAAGCTCACTGGATCTAATTTCTGACATTGTCCTGCCCTCCTTCACTAAATCGTCAAACCAATCAAGCGATTGACGCAGCAGAGGCAGTAAATCCGCCAATACCACAGCCAAACTACTACCCTCGTAAATAAAGTTTTTGAGATAAGGAAAATTCCCTAATGACCCTCCTAGACGAGCAAAAAGAAATGAAATTGAAGGGCAATCTAGTCTAACCTCAGCACCACTGCTCATGGGAGACTAGAAACCACAAAAATCTATGCCCCAAAACCAAAAAGAAGCAAAAAAAAAAAAAAAAAAAAGAAAAAAAAGAAAAAGAAAACGACAAGGAAAGAAGAAATGGAAAATCAGAGAGTTGCTACAGTACATATAAACCAAATGAAAAAGAGTAGAAGGAAGAACATACCTTGAGCAAAGGAAAACTATTGCGCTACACACCAGTCGGAAGGTAAAATTACAGGAAGGAAGGGTGGAGAAGAAGAAGATCAAAAGGTTTTCATTTGAAAAAAGTAAGAAAGAAAAAAAGAAAGGAGGAAGTTTGAAACCAAAGGTTGGAAAGCTAAAAACCAGCGGGAAGATCAATAAAAACCCATCGTACGGAGCATTAACTCCCCTAATCAAAGTGTGCCACGTAGGCCACGCCGTAACGCATTTAATGCGGCTTAGAAAACCCAACCGCTTGCAATTCAGAAACTGTTCACCTTCCCTGGTCAACATGACATGTCATGACGACCAAGGAATCTGGGGGCAACTGATGGGACTGACGAAATCAAGCATAGACGAGACAAATCGTGATGACGAGAAATTCCCTTGATGACGAGTAACCACCTTACTGACGAGTAACCACTCCACTGACGAGGTTAGACATCTCATTGAATGCTGCCAGTAAACTCCCCGGACGGTTACAGAGCCAGCTATACAGACCGTTGGAGGAAGTTAAAGCAAACATTATGAGGCCATTGAAGCCACCATAACTGCCTCAACGGCTAGAAGCTGAATCAACATATATATATATAGGGTACAGGTTACAAATGTAAACTGTGATACAAAATAAAGAGGCCATCTGATTACAAGATTGGGTTGTAATAAGAAGGGAGGTATTGTAGGAACTGAACTAGACCTAAAATTGGACCTGCTTCAGACTGGAGAGGAGGCTGCCTTATATAGAAGAAGGGAGCCTCGGATACTGCTGAAGACTGCTGGAAACCCGGAGGGTAATTTGCTTTAACCCGGGTGAATAATCATTTCAGCCGAAAGCAAATAGTAACCTCGTGATTATTTGTCGGGTACTGTAGTGAACAGTTCATCTTTTACTGTTTGATGAATAGTGGTTTGTCCAGGTACTGTATCTGTGCGGAATCTTGCATAGTAACCGGGCTTGGGAACTGTTCCAAATAGTGACTGGTGCTATTCGGAGTTTCAAAACTGGAGGAGTGAAAGCCAAAAAACTGGAGAAGGACACCTGGACCATTCTCTGGGTTTGCAATCCTTGTTGCTGAATTAATCAGTATCATAGCCATACCATGAAGGAGGGCTATCATGATTACCATGTTCATGGAATGTGGCGAATTTATCGCAGACGCCGCACCAATCTAGAGCTTCATGTTCTGATGCCTTGGTCAGATAATTGCTTGGAATATAATTGTGACCAATCCAGCGAAGATCCATGGCAGCAGTGGAATGAGGTCTAGTTGTGAATACTGAGATTCTTCCTGTGCTACCCACAAAATGGTAATTTGCCCATAAGTCTTGGACAATGGTGGGGATTACATTATTAAAATAGTTTCTCCAACATTCGGCAAGATTGTAAGGTTCATTGTAGGAAAGATAAGTATTTCCTTCATACCAAGGACCTTGGTGGGTGTAACCATTAACTAGTACCAAGTGTTTGGATGGAAAAACATCCATCCAGTTGTTGGTACCATCCCATTGTGGAAGGGTGCTCCAGCATCTGATTGACACATAGGGGCTTCTGATTTTGGTGACAACCTGTTGTATGATTTGTGGGAACTGGCTGATCTGGCCATGGTGAGTTAGCTTGATCAGTCTGAGAAAACCATACTCAAACATTCGTGAGAGCCAGCTTGAATTTCTCTCTACTTCATCATCGTCATACCCATCTTCATAATTGACTATGAGACCAGGAAAAGGGTGTGTTTTTTCATAGACCCTCTGGCTGCTCCCAAAGTATTCTTCCCATGCGGCTTGAGTCAAAGCACGGGTAACAGGGGCTTCTTGATCATCATCAGATTCTCCTATCAAGGGGAAGCGGGTAGTGACCAACATTCTGAAATGGTCACACCAACGATCAAATGATTCGAACATGACCTTGCAACCCAAAATATTAGTTTGTATTTCTGGGGGCAAGTTGGCAATAGCACTTCTTAAGAAGGATTGAGCCTTAAGGCTGAATCTTGCAAAATCAGTGTTCATAATAGTCGTGTTATCCATTGAATGGATATCCTCTTTGCCAAAGAGTTGACTAGTAATGGCTTCATTT
The DNA here is from genome assembly GCA_019022515.1 of Quercus aquifolioides. NCBI lineage: Eukaryota > Viridiplantae > Streptophyta > Magnoliopsida > Fagales > Fagaceae > Quercus > Quercus aquifolioides. The sequence goes on from JAFHAW010000060.1 coordinate 128,406, forward strand.
CTTGCCTCAAGGTTGACTAGGTATATTTCTAGGGCTTTGAGGGTTTTTTGGAAGAGGTTATTTCTGTCTAGAGCCCATGCTGCTTGAAGGTTATCAAGGATAAATTTGATGGCTAAAGGTAGGCCAGTAAAAGCACCTTCTTTCCATTGAAATTCATCCGATAAAACTTCCTGCAAAATAATAGCTAAGTCACCACTGGAGTATGTCACCTCTGCCGGGACATAGTCCTGAAGGGATGTTGATCCTCTCTGACTTTTAGAGGATGCACCTTCATGCTTTACAAAAGGTTGTCCCGCTGGGAACCTTCTGTCTTGAGGATAGCCCTGTGCTGGTGCTTTCCCCTTGTTCTTCTTTTCTGCTGAAGAAGTCAACTTTCGCCACATTGTAGTGGGATAAGATTTTTGTTCTTTTTCCTGCCAATGATGAATAACATGAATTTGCATATTTTTGAAAATGTCTTTAATTAATGCATGACATGTTTTGGAGCAAATATTCTTTTGTGATGATGTTTGGATTGGGTTAAAAGAATCATCAGGAATTGAAGGAGTAAAAGAAACAAAGGAATCAAGGTTCTTGGCTTGATTGCGATTATCAAAATGGATAAGGTTGAGGTTTTGAGAAACTGAAACATTTTGGAGACTGGCAATCTCACTCGGTTCAGGACATCTGAGAAACTCAAACTTAACAGGTTGTCCAAAAGGATGGGTAGTGATTCCTTCACTATCCGTGGTAAAAGGATACAACAGACACATAAAGGGATTTCCTAATATCACTCTATCTGTCATGTTCTTGACAAGAACAAATGTGGTTTTGAAGCACGTATTGTCCTGGCAAACATGGGCTTTGGGTATTTTGAATTCAATCTGCATTTTACCTCCACTAGCAGAAGTTAACCTTTCTCTGGTTTTTCTGAAGTATTTGGAGGGAATGATTCCTTCCTGAATGCAGTTAAGATCAGCGCTTGAGTCCATCAAGGCTATGACCTCGAATTCAAAGTCTCTGCTAATGACAATCCTGACTTTGGAGTGCCATTTCTGGAAGTTAATCCTACTGATGGCCTTTAAGAACTGTTCACTGGACTGTCCAGGGTCATGTTCTTGAACCATATTTGCAGTTGGGTTAACTGTTTCCTCAGCTTCATCATCAGAAGGGTTCTGAAATGAGGTTCCTTCCTCATTGCCTTGATGAGAAGTAGTTTCAAGATTCTTCAATCTTTGGTCAAGGAAATTGTGATCAACTCTAAGGATGGTTAGTTCCTGCTTAAGGGTTCTAACTTCAGACTTAGTATCCTTGATTTCTTTTTGAAGGTCGTTGACTGTAACGTCCTTCTTGGATTTGGTAAATCTCTTGTAGATTTGTTCCAAATCAATTTTGGGTTCAAGAAGCTTAGGTTCTGGCTTACTGGTTTCTTTAACTAAGGTTTTCTTGAATTCTGTAAACTTTTGAGCTTTGATGACTGGGTCTTCGATCTGTTCTATGAGATCTAAGAGGAGCTCTTCTTGTTTAGAAATAACATTGATAGTTCTGTTCCTGCAACAACTATCCATGCAATTTATGGGTTCATCTGGGCCACTAGAGGTGCTAGAAGAAGCTCTAGAGGTTTCAGAGGATGACTGGTAGATCTGACGAATCTCACCACTAGAAGTTTCACTATCTGAGTGATTGAGTTCTAGGAGCTTAAAGATTTCATCTTTTCCTGCTTGGTCACTAACGAGGGTATTGATAAGGGATTTGACCTTAGCTTTACACTCTTTGCTGAAATGACCTTTCTTTCCACATTTAAAGCATTTTCCTGATGCTTTGGGTATGAATTTACCTGTGGATTTGGACTTACCTTTCTTATAGAAATCATCCTTGCTATACTTCTGCTTTCTATAATACTTGGCTTTGGTTCTCTTTCTAAGAGAATGCTCAGAGGGTTCCTTGCCTCTGTATTTGGATTTTCTCTTAGGAAGGATGGAGGGTAAGCCGTACTGTGTACAGAACTTTCCTACTTCATACTTGGCTTTACCTTTGCTGGCTTTGCTCTGGATCTTGAGATCTCTGCACATCTTCATTCCTTCACTTCGAATGGTGCTAGAGATGTCTCCATAGGTTAGGTTATCATAATCTATGACACCTAAGGGGTTACACAGGGTTTCTTTAACCTTTTCTCCAAAAAGGGTAGGTAAACCATTGATGAACTTCTCCTTCCAAAATGGAGAGTTGCAATCACTTCTGTGCATGACTCTGGTAGTAAACACGTCTTTGTACCACCTAAAGTCACCAAGGGTTTTACATCTAAGGTTACTCAACTGATCGTAAATCCTAGATGTAATGTTGCTAGGTTTTCCTACGAAGTGTTTCATGATCGTATAGATCAGGGTATTGACTCCGTCAGGGGTACCTCTTCCTAAGATGGTGTCAAAGATGGGGAGACCTTCCTCATCTTTCTGGACAGCATGCTTGATGTCTTCCTTAGATTCATCTGTAAGGCAATTGTTCCACCATTGGAGGAGTTTACCTGTGAATCCTAAGGACATGAGTTCTATGACTTCAGTATGGGGGTGTCCTTCACTGAGATAGTTATTGGCTACCATAGTCATATGCTGGAGTTTGTTTAGGATTTCCTGTTCAGACAAACCATCTATGTTCCATTCATAGAGTTTTCCTGAGGAAACTGAGAATTGGTTGCTAACATTCCTTTCCTCGTATTGGAGGTCTGGAGGGGTAGGTCTGGGATACCAATTCCTGGTTAAGCTAGTAGGGGTTACCTTTGGGTTGGTAAGCCTTTTAACTTCTAAGTTCCTAAACTGGTTTTCTAGGTGTTCTATCTCCTTTTCGTTGTCTGAGGAGGTTCTGCTAGAACTACTAGAAGCTGTGTGGACGTCTAAAACAACTAATCTGTTGGTTTCAGGACGGCGATCAACACTGGTTGAAGTACTAACTGGTGGAGGGGTAACTGGTTCCTTCTTCACAAGTTCTTCAAGCCTTTGGTTGACAATTTCTAAGGCTGTTTGGTCCTTAGATCTAAGGCTGGGTTGCTTAGTTGTAGGGAGTTTGACTAGAGGTTTCTCTAGGGCTTTGACAGGTTTGCTAGGGCTTCCTGGTTGGGGAACGACCTTGCTTTCGATTCTGTCTTCTATCCTATCAAGCTGTTTACCTATAACACCTAAACACTGGTTGGTGTAGTTGTTTTGCTCTATGACCTTCTTCACTACTGTTTCCTCTTGATTGGTAGGGGTTTTGAAGGGCGAGGCAACTAGATCTGTTCCACGATGGTTGAAGACTATGGCTTCCTGGGGTGGATGGTGAGATCTAACAACTTCTGGGGGATTGGGTTTGCCGCTAGCATCTTTACTAGGGGGTTTTGCCCAATTGGATTTGGTGAGAACACAAGACTTCTTGTGCCACTCAAAGTGGTTCTCAAAGTATTCAAAGAAAGGGACATTACTGGATATCTCTTTCATGAATGTTGTCCAACTTGCGAGAACTTCTTTCTTTTGTTCAAGGTTATGGTTGGCTCTATAGGCTTCCTTTTTGAGTCTGTTTTCTTCTGACTCAAACTCCTTGCCTAGGGCATCCATATCAGGCTTGAACTCTTTCCTGATAGTCATAAGTTGGTAATCAATTCCAGATTCCTGCTGGAAAGGATCTTGGGGTTCTTCATGATACGGATTTACCATATCACTGCCAGATGGTGATGAGAGTTTCTGACTTTTCTTTTCTTCCTCATCAACAACTGATTCTTGTCTGGCTGTGTAGCAGGGTGTGCTAACCTGGGATTTGGTCTGGACACCTTGGAGCTCTAGATCTAAGTCTCTTCTAGACTTAGGAAAGGGTGCTAGAGGTCTGGATGTACTACACTGGGATACAGGCCTATCTCTTAAGAGATTAGGTGGCTGTCTAAAGGGTTGGTGTAGATCTACTGGTGATCTAAACCTAAGTTCATCATATCCGGATGGGGAATATGCTGGTGAACCTACTGGTGGTCTGAATCTAGAATGGTCAAAACTGAGTCTAACGTTTCCATTAGCTAGCTGTTGGACAAAATCTAGATCTGGATTTCTGGCTGGGTTTTGGATCTGATGAATGAAATTCTCATTTTCAATCATCCAATCGTCAGGGAAAGTAACCTCTGACCATTTCAGGGTTTTGGGCACCTGAATGTTAGATCTGGTATCTGTGGTCTGGATGAGGGTAGTTTCACCTTTAATTCTCTTGTCAAGTGCTTGAACATTGAAGTTCGTTCTGAGGCACTTATAATAAACTCTGTATATCAAGGCCAACTGTCTGACTCCTGGTAACATAAGGGTACCATAGGTCTTGATATTGAGGGTGAGGGTTTTCATCACATGTGGGTCTTCAAGAGCCACTGTAAAATTGGGAAAACAGTCGAAATGGACAGGTCCATTGCTAAGACTGGTTTCTATGGTTCCTAAGAGGCTGTCATTAAATCTTATATGACGGGAATCTCTAAGGGCCATAAGGACAGAAGCATTCAAGCCTTCTCTAATCAAAGGTTTTACTCCAACCTGGATTAAACCTATGTGGATAAAATTATATCCATCTTTCATGTGTCCGACTAAGGTTGCTTCAGGTAACAAGTAGCACGTCTCGTACTCCTTGTTGATACTGTAAACCTGTTCTATGGTTCGGACAAAGTAACCAGTTTTAAAAGCATTCTTAAGGGTCCAAGAAGATTTATAAATCTTGTTTGTGGGAACCTTAGGGATGTTCCAATCTCCTAGTTTTAGATCTAGATCTGATAACTCATAATTCTCAGAGTTAATAACTCCATCTGACTGAGGAATGGGTGAAGGAGTTGTACTGGGTGACCTAATGCTGGTAGAAGAGTTACTCCTAAACAATCTTCTCATATTCATGATTAAGAGCCTAGTTAAAAGATTATAACCTAGTTTTCCTTAACCTCAAACTTCTGGATCTATCCTTAGATCTGAAACAGGGGTACAAAAAGACGATGCCTAACCTCGTGCAACAACTTCCTACTGCCACGATCCTTACTCTGAGATAACTCCCTTTCGCTCACGCCCTATCCGTCGGGACTTATTGTTTGATGCGGGACACACACTCAGCCTGGGATTTACTGGACTTACTGGGTTGATCAACACAGATCACGGTCTTACTTATCTCAACAGTACACATCTGCAACAAACTGTCTGGATAAACATAGAAATATGAAGAAGCAGAAAGCTGGGAAATAATTGATCAACTAGAACAGGTAATCAAAGAATATAAACAGATAGGTAAAGAATCAATTATACCAGAAGACATCAAGGTACCAATAACAACAAATCTGGAAGATATAGTAGATGTAGAAGACAACGAATGGGAATGGAAGAGTTATCAAGAAATAAATGTAAAATAAAATATAACAATTAAGATGGAACATTTAAAGTAATGATAATAATGCACCAAAATAATGGATAACTATGGCGGTAGAACCGGCCAACTTGATTAAATCAAAACATAATGTAACTTACAATACTGCGATCGGTCAAAACATATATATATATATCATGATGATTATACTTATGGAAAACTCTATTGCGTTTATCATTCATTTAATGCATTATCCTATTAGGGATCCCGCAAAATTCGAGGTATAGGGTTGCATTCTCCAAATCCAATTACAGTGCAACCACACACTAAAACTTTCAAAAGAATGGAAAGTCTCAAATTTCTCATAGTTTGTAATGTACACATTTGTCAAGAACTTAAATTTCTCCCCAATAGTTTAAGGTTGCTTGAATGGCCCGGATATCATTTTTCCTTGCCATCAAAATTTTCTCCTCAGCAACTTGTTGCATTTGGAATGCCACATAGTCACAATATTAGATTAGAGAAGCTATTCAAGCAAATTGATTACTAGTATCTCTAAATTATGATTTTGTTAAATTTTATTTAAAAATCTGTTCAAGATTTATATTGATTTTTTTCACCTTTTACAGGAGTTATGGTTTGAAAATTTGAAACGTATCAATTTCAGTGAATGTGATTCCATTACAAATTTACTTAACTTATGTGCTCCAAACTTAGAGGAAGTGGACCTTTCTTATTGTAAAAATTTGATTAAGGTTGATGAGTCTTTTGGATTTCTTGAGAAGCTTAAAGAATGGCACCTCACACACTGCGAGAAACTTCAAATTCTTCCAAGCAAGCTGATGTTGAAATCTCTTAAATATTTTAATATTGAGGGGTACTCAAGCCTTGAGAAGTTCCCCAATATCCATCCAATTATGAAATGTTTAGAGGTTTTAGAATTGTCAAGGAGTGGTATTAGAGGGTTACCCTCATCAATCGGATATCTCATTGCACTTAGGACGTTATACCTATATGATTGCCCAAATCTTAGTGATCTTCTAGATATTATTTACAAATTGCAATTGCCTGGGGAATGTTATTTTATTGAGTAAAGTAGAAGCCTAAGGCTCCAACCAGTTTTGTAGCTAAACTTTGTTGGTCATTGGAGAGTCCAAATCTTCTGTATCATTTTTTCTGTACCATTCTATACTCCACAAATAAAAACTTGACACATGTTCACTATCTAAATTAAATTCTAATTTTTTTACTTTTCTTATTTAACTTTCTAAAAGAAATAAAAATAAATAAAACCCCAATGCATCACCACCAGTCCTCCACCACCACCACCTGTGCAACGAACATCATCACCAGCGTCGGCAAAGTTAAGCTTCTGAACCCAATCCCCAACAACCCCCACCACCCATAGTCCAAATCTTCTCTCTGGTCTAATCTGAAGTGTTGTCAAAGGACGAAGAGTCAATAGATAGTGACCTAGCCAAACTCTAGATCTGTGACATCCAAGTTAGCTACCACCATCAAAAGTTGATGTGTCGCAAATCTGCATCCACGCCATTTATAGGTTTGAGATCCACAAACTTTGGCCTCCTTTTATGGCTTGAATCCTAATCATCTCCTTGAATGTGTGACTACTTCATCAAATCAACATTGTTGCCTTGACGCTGATCCTTTTGGATGACTCATTGCAGATTGCCTTCTTTGGTCACCTTGCAAGGGTTGTTAGTCATGTGATTAGTAACGAATGTTGTACTAACTTATTGGGTTCAAAAGCTCAACTTTGCCGCTACCGGTGTGGATGGTCGTTGAGCTAGTGAAGGTTGGTGTGGTGCTAGTTGTCTGAGGGGATGTGTTGGGGTTTATTTATATTTTATTTCTTTTAGGAACTTGAAATAAGAAAAGTCAAAAAATTAGAATTTAATTAAGTGAGTTGACACGTGTCAAATTTTTATTGGTGGTATAGAGTGGAGTAGAAAAAATGAGACAGAAGATTTGGACTCGTCATTGGATCCACTATCATCAAGTAGATTATTGAGTCAAGTTTCTCTCTTTTTCTCTCTCTTTAAGTTATAAAGAAACATATTTCTCTCTCTTTTTTTTTCAGCTGGTAAGGTTCGGACGCTTCGTTTAACCCACCTAGGTTCGAATCCCGCTGCCAGCAAGTTTCCGTTGGTGGCATACTTAGTGGCGAGGTGTACTCGATAAAAAGAGGTGACTCCCACACAGCCGTTGGTCGAGCCGATTAGACAGTGCTTCTGGCCTCCCGCTGGCTCCCTGCCGGGGGTAAAATATAGCCATAAAGGCCCCCATTTTTGCTTTCTCAAAAAAAAAAAAAAAAAAAACATATTTTGTTACCTTCTCAATTACTACATTACTATATTTCCTAATGCAGATTGAGAAATCATAGGGAATAAAAGAATGTGAAGGTGCTAGAGGAGACATATTAATGTATATAGGGCCATCAACTGGATTATTGCATCAGGTTCCCTCCTTCATTCTCATCATATGAGAGATGATTGTGAAATTATAGTACCGGGAATTGAAATCCCAAGTTGGTTCAACTTCAAACCTCAGAGTTTGTAGATTCCATAACATTCTTGGTTGGCCGCGAAATTCCAAAAATTACCATCTGTATTGCTTTTGGAGAGGAGTTGGGTTAATACGATTACCATCAGGTTTACCTTTCCATCAATGGTTGTGAAAAGAAGCACCTAAGTCAATTTCTAATGAACAAATTCATGATCATCTATGGTTTTTTCTATATATTCTCAGAAATTGCAGGAGCAATTGAATAACTCACATTCGTCTGAACAAAATCACGTTGTGGTTACTTGTGAAACCCATCATTGGATTAGTACCCCTTACTCTCCTAAGGTTATATGTTTGACGGAATTCAATAGTTTTACCAAGAATCTGTGTTTCATGGCAGTTCCCCAAATCATAAAAAGGTGGGGGATTCATGTAGAATGCATATGTTGCCTTGAGAAATCTGGGATTCATCTGTGTTTTCGAGCGCTAGGCATGGTGGTTGTTCTTCCTCGGTCACTTATGACACTAACTCACTGCCATTTCGATCTGTTTTCCCCTTCTTGTAGCTCAAATAAAGGAGTTTTGGGGCTTTCAATGGAAAAAACAAAGAATCTAATGACCCTGAGCTCCTGCCTTACGAGGTTTCCAGCACTGTAAGGGATTTGAAGGATGTTAAGAAGAAAGAATTGGAGAAGAACGAAGTAAAGAAGTGAAGGACCAAAACGACACTGTGAATCAAACAAAGAGTTGACATCATTTAATAGAACGGTGGCGTTTTGTAGAAAAGATTTAAGAAAGAAGCTGAAAACGTTGTCGTGTTTTAGGCTAAGTGAGGCACATGTCAAGCACATGCACCTAGCTCAGTTTATTGGTAACGGACTCCACGTGTTGTAATCTTATTGGTAGGTTAGAAAGTTAGTTAGTTTGTTAGATTTGTTTCTCTCTTTCCCGCCTTTCATTCTTATTTTCTCCTCCTGCTCAGAAGTATAAATGAAATTATGTACTACCATTCATCTTAGATATTCACCTGTAAGTACTACAACTCCTTTTTTTCCTTGGTGAATTTGAATGGTATTGTTTTTTAATGTACACAACAAGTACTTGGTCTGTTTCTTGACATATATACATAAATGAAGTGTTTCAGCTTGTGTTATTGATGTTTGTTTATGTTGTGAATGCTTGGATTATGTATGGGTAATACAGTCACGACCCTTGTGGTCATGTACTAATTGTTTTCCATAAAAGCATTTGATCAAGAAGGCTGTGCTGGTTATGTCTGTTAATTAATAGCAATAGAAACAATTCCAACATAGAATATATAGTTCCACAATGCATAATTTGATTATTCATTGAGCTACCTGTGTGATGTAATTAAATTCTGCAGATTGAAACGCATATTCGGACATTATGAGTTACAAATATTTGGAAAATATTGCTTACAAAAATTGTCACTTCTTTGATGGAAAATTAGTAACAGACTCACGCATTGTGTGAAAATATATAATAATTATTTGTTATCCAAAAAAAGATTATATAATTATTTTGTAATTGGTATAATATATCATTTATTTTCTAAAATGTATAACTATATCTGTCCATTTCTAACCACTAATTTTAATCCTTAAAAATAGAACCATTTTTAAAAGTATTTCTCATCACTCTATTTATAAATATTCTTTTCTGAAGTAGGCTGTATTCTTCAAAACTTTTGTCATAGTGTGCTATGTTTTTTTTTTTGGACACAACTAAACATTTTAAGTTTCAAATTAATGATTCAAATTATCTCAATAAGTTAAGAAGTAAACGAATTTGATTATGCCTAAATATAGAGCTATCGGATTTGTTTATGCCTGGTCAAGACATAATATTTCAAGAGTTTGCCAAAAGATTTTCCCTGCTAGACCTTGCTTTACATACCATAGCAGCTGCTGCAGATCCTTGTCATGGGGGACTTAACATGTTGTATGGTAAGTCACTGACTGTGCTTTCCAAATCTTTTGGAGTAAAGTGTGCATTATTTCTTATTTCACCTTTTGACTTGTAGGAAAGGTAACGTTGCTTAAGAAACTGGTTACACTCAATGATTCTTGAAATTAGCCAGAAAGTTTCTTTTAACTTGATATAGAGAAACGACCAAGCTAGTAAGTGTTACTGGTCTTGAATGAATCATTTTCATTAGCTACAAGGTTTATTCTTCACATTAAAAAAAAAAAAAAAAAATCCTTGTTATTCTCCTTTTCTATTTCTAAGTTTCTAGTATTTGTCATGGACGATTTAGATGGCCCATCAATCATCAATATAGTTGATAACAGAAGTCTTGACCTTTCATTTGAACCTGAACTTCGCAAAAGAAGATATGCTCAGAATAAGCTCCATTTCTTTTTCCAATGTAATGCAGTAGATAATATGTTTTTCTAGCGCCCCGTCCCCCCTCCTCTCAACTGATGTACTTTTGGCACGATCATAAATGTTCTTGATTTGTCTCTTCTCAATCAGCAAGTCTTTACTATCCTATTGTAAGACCATAAGTTTCTAAGATATAGCTGCTTCATTTCAGTAAAATGCCATGTTTATAGTTATATAATTATATCAAGAAAAGCCCTAACAAGTCATCAATTGAATTTTTTTAGCTTTTTTATTTCACTGTGAACATGTTGACTTTTGGCTCCGTAGGGTGTGGCAAGTGCATCAAATATATAAAATTCCTTTCATGTAGCCTCAGATATTGCATGCGTTTTTATGCTGTTTTAATTCAATAGCAATATAATTTTGTAGAGAGTACATGCCTGTAACATTCTAGAATTGGAATCTCCAGACTATCACTGCTATGGCGTATCTAGCATTAATAAGGTCGGAGGTCTGTATTTCCTTAACCTCTTCAGAAATATTGGTTTTCAAACTTTATCAAGATATTTTCTATATTGCTATTGCATACTTCTCCTATATGCTTTGTATTGACACCTTTTGCCTCAACCCCCCAAGGTAACTGTGTTTAAAACAACATTCATCAGGTGGTCTGCTACCAGACCCTTGAAGATAGTGGAGAGCCTATTAATTAGACAATTGATTCATTATTGGACTTGGGCGCTATTTACAACACAGGTTTAGTTGTACTTTCGTTTTATTTCTTCTTCTATGGTTCATCAAAGTTTAAGCCCTTTTTTAAGACCTTGAATGTTGCCAGCTCTTGCGGTTTCTATTAGCACCTAAGAATAGGGATCTACATAATCATTCCAACCTGCTAAAATTCATGCTCATGATGATATCTAAACTGGTGAGAGCAGGGCGGAGCCAGGAATTTTTGTTTGGGGGGCCCAAGTTGCGATGCTAATATATTTATTAAAACAATTCCACACCCACACACACACACATATATACACACATGCGCACTTTTTTATTATATATACACACACCCAACCAAAAAAAAAAAATCTTATTATTTTCAATCAAAATTATTTTTGACGGCGATCTTTTATAAAATAAAATTATTTTTTCCATTTTCATGGTCAAAATCTTAAAAAGTTTCATTTTAAATACAAATTATCAAATTTTATGCTAAAGTAAGTAAAAAAACTTTCAATTGAACAATGAAATTTTCAAAAACATGAATGATTCAAAACTTGGAGAAATAAGTTAGGGTCTAAACTATTTAAAGCTACCTTGTTTTAACACATTATATGGCAACATAAAGACACATTTCATGTGTAGTTTTAGTGACAACAATTATTTAATGAGTCATGACTTGTTAATCGTCACATATCAAGTTGAAAATATAACTTCAAACATGATTGATATCAAATTTTATCAAAATATTTATCAGATATAAAAACACATTTTACAATAAAAATAGAATTGGGAAAAATAAATTATATCTCTATAACTATTAGACCTGTTATTTTTTTAAGAGTATTATTAGACTAATTCAAATA